>JAENPR010001166.1:0-202665 GCA_018135685.1 Themeda triandra
TTCATGCGGGCGCTCCCCACCATTTTGGGGGTCGAGCTCCGGACTTCAACCCTAACTCCATCTCGCTCGCGGCTACTTGTGTGTGTGAGGGTATCTGGGGATGGCGCCGCGGTGGGACTGTTGACCCACATCTTCAAGGCGACGCTCTTCGCAAGGCGGTGAAGAACAAGGAGGCCGCCGACGATGACGGTTATGACGATGACGAGGAAGAGGAGGGAGAACGAGGAGGAGGAGGAGAAGGCGGTGAAACCAAGGTCCGCTGCTACGTTCGGGCTCTCACCACCGATTGAAGTGGAAGAGATATGCCGTTTGTCCGGCGCGTGGTCGTCGAACAACGCCGACGGACCGAGAATGGTTCTATCTCCGAACGAGGAGGCCTTCTCGGGAATACACCGGCGCCGTGCTAACCGCGCCGGTTTCAGGCCTGCGACGGCCCGGCGGCGCGCCCGGCCCCGCATGGATGCCTGGGCGACGCCATCTCGAGCCTCCGCAACGGAGGTCGGCAACCTCTTCTTCAATATTGCGCACGTCGTCGCCGAGTTCCTGACCCACCGGGTGCTCCGCTCGCCGAGCGCCCGCCGCGCTCGACCCGAATGACGGACGCGATCTGCAAGGCGCTCGGCTGTGACAGGATGTCGACGTGCCTCGGTCGCCACAATCGTGGCTCGGGTGCGCGACGCGATCGACGGTGGAGGAATTGGTGAGAACCAAGTTGGCCTTTCCGTATGCGTCCGGCCGTCAATCTACAGGCTTTGTAAGTTTTCTCGAGACCCTCTTTCGTTGTTTCTTTTACTCGAGCAATCCTTATCGTGGCCTGTTCTTTTTTCCGAATATCAACGACCACGCGGAGTCGAGGCCGGTGAAGGAGGACGCACCGGCCGCGAGGTAAGGCGCTGAGGGGCGAACGAGCACATCCGCAGTGGTCTCGAGGAGGGAGGAAAAGCGCGCAAAGCCCGCGCGCTAGAGGAGAAGGAGAAGCGTAAGGCTAGGCGCCGCCGGGAGCGTGAAATACGTCACGCGCGGACCCAACCGACCGGGCTCCTATCTCGTCGTCCCGGCGAGGACGAGGACGAGGATGATGAGGATGACGAGGCGGCCGAACAGCGATGACGCCACCGCCGCTGAGCCACGACGCCACCCGCCCGCTCAGCGTGAGCCAACTTTGGCGCGGAGCCTCTGCGCGACGACTCGTCAGCCGGTTCAGCAGGCCGCCCGGGGAGGAGTCGTCGAGCCGTGGTGCTCGGCGTCGTGGCCGGGCCAAGTGCAACGGGTTGGGTCTCAACACTCCGGCTCGCTGCGCTCGTGTCACCGCGCTCAAGCAGGGCGGCGGGAGAAGTCGCCCGTCACTCTAGCCTGGCGGCGGGCGCCCGTCTCCGGCGGCCGGGATTCTTCCTCCCGCCACCGACCATCTTCAACGGGCGCACACCCGGCCGGCATGAGGGTGCAAATGTGCGCACTTCTGTTCTGCGCAGCCGGCGAGCGCGCCAGGGCCTCCTTCCGGCGACCGCCGAGCTGCGGACCTCGACTGGCGGCCCAGATCCCGTAAGGACTCTGGGGCCGCCGACCAAAGAGTCGACAACCGGGGCGGCCGCGGTGGGCCAGGCAGCGGCACCCAGTGGTGGGCTCGAGGCCCCGAGTCTTCGAGGACTCAGGAGGCGCCCGAGGCTCGGAAGCCCCCGAGCGCTTCGAGCAAGCCGCGGCTCGGCGCGCTACCCCGACCGGGGTGAGTCTTCAGTCGATCTTATTGCACTATTTTGTTCGCGTGTGAGTACCTTGTCACAGTGAAATTTTTTGTTTTTCTCTTTCTTCCAGGACTAAGCGTCCCCTGCAGACCTTACCGTCCCTCCCTCCCATGCTACCTACTAAGAGGCTGAGGACCACAGGAGGGTCGAGCGGCACCCCGTTGATGTCAGGTGGAGTGACCCTTCCCCCTTCTACTCCAGTTTGGTTAGAGCGGGCCAAGGATGCGCTTGGGGTCGGCGTGTGATGCTGCGTCCGTCCCGGAGTGCCGGGCCATGACCAAGGCCACGGGGATGAGGACGCCACCACCATCACGGCCTCGACGCACCCTCCCGCTCGAGGCCCCGACAGCCGTCAGCGCGGCACGGTGACGGCGGTGGGCGACCAAGGGCGTAGCGCCGGGCGCGGCGGCATCCCTTGCGGCGGCGGGCCGGATCGGGCGGCCCGCCCATCACGCTCAAAGATGAAAGTCCGAGCTCGGCGCAAGTCCTCCCGGCCAATCGCTGCGCCGGCCGAGAGGAGCGCGGGGAAGAAGGAGGAGGAGGCGCCGCGATCGCCGGCGGGGCGGATGTGGAGATGTAGGAGGCGAGAACGGGCGCCCGAGCCTCGCCCGAGCCGGAGCCCCAACCCCCTCGAGATATGGAGGTCAACTCCTCTCGTCGAGCAAAGGGTCGAGGTCGGGGGAGGCCCGAGGCAGCGCTCGAGTGGGGCGCTGAGGAGCACCCCGCCGTCACGCAAGAGGAGAGAAGGCGGAGGAGCCGAGGTGGAGCGGCAGCGGAGCCGGTGATGTAGCTACCGCCGTAGGCGGCGCGGAGCATCGACCGCAAGCGGAGACGGCGGCGCGGCGGGTAGAAGCGGGCGGAGCTGGCGCGGCGGCCCTCCGTCACGGGTGGCGATGAGCGCCAGGACGTCGGCGAGCGAGCCTCATCGGTGTCACACCGGCGCCGCCGCAGCCTCTGCATTGCCGGGGACTGGCGGTGCCCCGCCTCGTGCCCGACTCGAGAGACGGGCGAGGTGAGGTTCGAGGTCATGACCGACGCCGATCGGTGGGAAGAGGCCCAAAGGAAGGCCGCGGCGGGCGCCATCATCGCAAGCCATATGCGGTCGGTCGGCCTTGGTCCCACCGAGCCTACCGGACGTCTCTATCGAGGAGCGGAGGAGGCGGATTGAGGCGGGGCGCCGCCCAGAGGCGTCCTCCCTCCCCGGGAGTCGGCCGCAACGCCCACCTACTCCCGGCGGCGGGTGGTGACGGCGGATGTCGACTGGAGGCGGTGAGGAGACTCCTTCCTCCGTCGACAAGGAAATGGGAGGAGTTCCCTCTTTGGGAGAGGCCGCCGCGGGTGCTCTCCGACCCTTGACCACAGGCTCCGATCGTGATGAACGATCGAAGGAGCTTCGAGGCGCACGTGGGGCGAGGCGCCGGCAATGGCTCGAGAGCGCCTTGAAGACGCTCATCTCGGGGACATGCCCCGGCTTCTCGGTGAGTACCCTCGAGTTCGGTTGCTTGCCCTTTTGATCTATCGCGTTTTATATTCTAACGTTTCCTTTGAGGTTCGGCGGCAGAGTCGCTCTTATGCCAAATCGCATGTCCGTGCCACGCAAAGAGAGTAAGCACGAGATCCGGCGGTACGTGCGGATGGGGCAAGGAGAGGCGGAGGGCGAGCGGCACCGCGTTCTCGGCTCCTTCGAGAGGCTAATGCCGCCTGGACGCCACCAAGGAGGACGCCAAGAAGGCTCAAGATGAGCTTGCTCGGGTGGCGCGGGCGAGGTGGCACGGCGGGATGCGGGCGAAGCTTGCCCAAGCCGCGCAGAGGCCGAGGCCGCTGCGTCGAGAGCAGTGCGCGGTACACGAAGTTTTCGAGCGGCTCAAGAAGGACGCGGCTACGGCATTTGCAAGGCTATAAGGCCAAGTGCCGGGACATGGAGCAGCTCCGAGAGAAGGACAAGGCCGGCGTCGAGGCCTACGTGAAGGAGCTCAGCAACGGTCACCGGGAGGCTGCCGAGAAGGAGGCTCTCTCGAGTGCGCTCGAGGCGGAGAAGGAGCGCGGGTGACCGGTCTCCAAACGGAGGTACAACTTCCGTCGGGTGGTGACGGACAAGGACCCGCCATCCAGGCGGCCGGCAAGGCTTACGAGGAAGCGCGTGGAGAGCGCGACATCGAGCGCCCGGAGAGAAAGAAGGCGAGCTCGCGCGGGCGCCGAACGCGAGCAAGGGCTCTCCGACCCGTGCCGTGTAAGTGCTCGAGTCCTTTAGTCCTTTTTTGCGTGATTCGTACGTGTTGCTCGAGTACTTGATTGAGTACTTGATTCTTCCGTCCTTTTCAGGTTTGGAGCGGACGGCGGCGGACGCGCGTGAGTACGCAAAGTCAACCTGGCCTTGTTGGGCGACAGCGTCTCTCGGCCAAGGCCCACATCCAGCGCCATCGACACCCTTAGCGCCAGCAGGGCTTCCGCCGGTGGTGGACGTCGAGGGCCGGATCTGACGGAGCTACGCCTAGCCGGGTCCGTGAGTTGGGCGCCTCTGCGGGGGTCGTGATGAGGAGGCCACTTGTCTTTGCGCTGCGCGCCGGACGATGGCCATCTTCTACTCGGGGTTTAGCATCTCGAGGAGGACGCCGGGCCGGGATGGAGGCCGTTGCGCGGCTTCACCTACGCGAGGGCGAGCAAGAAGGAGGGTCAACCCGGATCGAGCGGCTCAAGGCGGCGGAAGCGGGCGCCGTCTTGGAAGCGTCTCGCTGCGGGAAGTCCTCCCTTTGACGTAGAGTAGTTTTTATCGGCTGCGAGCCAAAATCTGGGCAACAAGGCCTTTGTAGAATCAAAATATTCTGGTCGTGGAATGGCCTAAGCGGCCTACAATCTTGATGCTTGTAATTTAAGCCGTTATGCTCTAGTTTTTTTCTTTGCGGTTGATGTCATTTTCCACTTCATGCCTTTACTTTGTTTTAGCTAAGTGTTGGCGGCGTACTTTCGAACCATTTCGAGGATGAGTTAGGGTGCCGTAGCTCGGAAGCGTGGGGAAGCCTTGTGCTCGATCGCCACGGCTCGACGAGCTCGAGATGACGCAAATACTTAGCTTACGAAAAAGGCCCGGCGCGGAGGGAAAGATTACGTCGAGCGTTGTTTTTCGAAAAAACTAGGTGCGTTTTTCGAGGACTTCGGGAGGTCCCCCTGGTCTAGCCCGAGGGGCTTGACAATGGAAACAAAGTCGAGCCCACCTTGCGTATGAACAAAAAGTAAGAAGGCTGACTTATTTATTCATACTAGCGGTACATTTAGACGAAATATGTGCAAAACATCGAGTCTAGGGGAAGCGCGTAGCTGTTCGATGTTCCACGCGTTGGTGAGGGTCGAGCCTTTCTCGTCGGCTAACTTATGCGTTCCGGTTTCGGCACCTTGACCACGATGAACGGACCTTCCCGAGGAGGAGTGAGCTTGTGGCGCCCCATTATCTTGGGCGTCGACGGAGCACGAGATCGCCGGCCTTGAAATCCTCCTAGCGCACGTTCTTCTCGTGATATTGTCGTAGCCACGGTAGTAGGCGCGAGTGTAGGAGCGCCGTGTCTCGAGCCTCTTCGATTGGTCGGACGGCGTTTGCCCGGCCTTTCTTTGATTAATTACGCTCGTTTGTAGGCCTTGAGTCGGGGACCCGTACTCGAGGTCGGTGGGGAGGACGGCCTCAGGCCCATAGACCAAGAACGGGGTGAACCCGGTGGCTCGACTTTCGGTCGTCCGCGAGACTCCACGGACAGATGGGAGTTCAGCTACCCACTTGTTGCCGTGTTTGTTCAAGCGTTTGAAAATCCTTGGCTTTAGACCTTGCAAGATCATGCCATTTGCGCGTTCGACTTGGCCATTAGTTCGAGGGTAGCGGCACCGACCGGTTCACACGGATGTGATACGTCGCAAAGTCAAGAACTTTGCACATGACGGGTGCCATTGTCAGTGAATAATGATGACGTTGGGGACTCCAAAGCGATGGACGATGTCGAGCTTCGACCCCGCTCGCTCCGAGCGGATGTTAGTGATGGGCTTGGCCTCGATCCACTTGGTGAACTTATCGATGGCCACGAGCAAGTGGGTGTAGCCTCCCCGTCTTTTGAGGTCCGACCAGATCGAGCCCCGGACCGCAAATGGCCACGCGAGGGGGATCATCCGGAGTCGTGTCCGGAAGATGCGTTTTTTGGTGTGTGTAGAATTGGCATCCCTCACACGCTCGAACAAGCTTGGACGGCATCGCCAGCCGATTGCGTGGGCCGCAGAAGCCTCGACGGAATGCGTTCCCGACAAGGGTTCTTGGCGCAAAGCATGGTGGCCACAAGCCCCGAGTGCATGTCTCTACGAGCGGTCTCTCGCTCTCTTCTTCGATCGAGATACACCGTTGAAGTATACCGTCGGGCTGCGGCGCAGAGCTCTCTGTCGTCCCCGTAAAGGACGTAAGTTTTGCTCGACAGGCTAGCGCCGCCTCCGCTCATCCTCCGGCAACTCCCTCTAATAAGATACTCGAGGAATGGTGCACGCCGATCGGTTGGTGGGCTCGTGACCTGGTCGATCTCCAGACTATGGCCCCGTCGAGGGGGTTCGGTCGTAGGAGCAGCTCAACGGCGGTCCTCGCCCCGGCCCCCCGAGTCCCACTTTATGGATGGCTCGTGAAGATCTTTCGAGACGACGTCCGGGGGTAGCGGCGCCCGAGACGGGCGATTTTGGCGGCTCGTCCCGCGGCCTCATTGAAGCTCCTTGGGATGTGGTTGAGCTCGAGACCATGGAAGCCGGCTTCCAACTTGCGCACCTCATTGCGTATGCTTCCATCTTTTCGTCATGGCGGCTCGAGGCTTTCATCACATGATCGATAACGAGGTCATGCAGTCGCACTTGAGCATCGAGGCGTCGGACCCCAAGCTTGATGGCAATGCGCAACCCGGTAACAAGCGCCTCGTACTGCGCCATGTATTCGGCGGCAAAGTGGATGCGCACCATGTACGCATGTGTACTCCGAGGAGTGAGATGAAGAGCTTGACCCCGCGCCCGCTCCCTGTCTTCATAAGTGACCCGTCGAAAAACATGGTCCACGCTCGGCCTGGATCCGGAGGGGGAGTTGGACGTCGGTCCACTCAATGACAAAGTCACAAGATGTTGGGATTTGATAGCCTTTCGTGGGGTGTACGTGATGGTCTCGCCCATGAGCTCGACCGACCACTTGGCGATCTCGACCCCGACTTCCGGTTACCGGATAATTTCCCCAAGTGGGAATGACGTTACCCACCGGGCCACCTTAGGATGGCTAAGAAAGTAGTGTTTGGAGTTTTCGACGGTGAGCACGATTGCGTAGAGCGGCTTTTGGATGTGGGGGTATCGAGTTTTGGCATGAGAGCACCTCAGCGATGAAATACACCGGCCGGCGGGCCCGGGGAGCGCGTGCCTCTTCCCGCCTCCTCACCACTATGATCGGGTGGCCTGACCCGGTGGTTGCGGCAAACATAGAGGAGGAGGGATTCAGCGGGTATGCCGTCTCGAGCCGGCCGAGGCGGCACGAGCACGAGAGGACGTAAGCATGCTCTTCGCTTTGAGAGGGCCTCCTACGCGAGTGTCCATGCAAAGTGCTCGGATTTTACGAGGAGCCGGTACGGCAGGCAAAGGCTTTTTCTCCCCAGCGCGCAATGAACCGGCCGAGTGCAGCTAAGCATCCATTTGATCTTTTTCACCCCTTTCGGGTCTCGGAGTGGCCCATTCTCATGATGGCCGCGACCTTCTCAGATTGGCCTCGATGTCGCTTACGGGAGACGATATACCCTAACAACATGCCTCGAGGCACACCAAAGACACACTTCTCGGGATTCAACTTGATGTTTTTTAGCCCTGGGAGGCATCCAAACGTCAACTTGAGGTCCGCGACAAGGTTTTCTACTTTTCGAGTCTTGACAACGATGTCGTCGATGTAGGCCTCGACGGCCTCCTATGTGTTTCTCGAAGACATGGAGCATGCAGCGCTCGATATGTTGCCCCGTTTACGAAGGCGAAAGGCATTGTGACATAACAATACATGCCCATGGGGGTGATGAATGAAGTCGCAAGCTGGTCGGACTCTTTCATTTGATTTGGTGGTAGCCGAGTAGGCGTCGAGAAAGGAAAGTACTTACGCAACCCGCAGTGGAATCAATGATTTGATCTATTCGAGGTAAAGGAAATGGGACTTTGGGACATGCTTTATTTAAACTAGTGTAATCTACACACATCCTCATTTTCCATTCTTTTCTCTACCAACACGGGATTAGCTAACCACTCGGGATGATGTACCTCCTTGATGAATCCGGCCTTCGAGCTACCGACCTCCTCGTGGATGATCCTGCGCTTCTCTTCGTCGAAACGGCGCGGGCGTTCTGACGGGTCTCGAACCGGGACGGATCTCCAAGGCGTGCTCGGCGACATCCCTCGGTATGCCGGGCATGTCCGAGGGACTCCACGCAAACATGTCGAGGCGTTGACGCGGAGAAAGTCACGAGCACCGGCGCCTATTTGCTGCCGAGGAGGTACCGATGACCGCCGTCTTCTCCCCGAGGCTCGGATCGAGCGGGATCTTCTTGGTGTCTTCGGCGGAGCTCGAAGTTGCCGGCTGTCGCTTGGGTGTTGGACGGAGGCCTCGGCCGCCATGTGATCGAGCATCATGGCTAGGTCTTCGATGTTCCAACACGTTCGTCGGTGATTCCCCGTACTCGACGCACTCCACGCCGCAAAGGGTAGGCGTGCTCGTGCGTGGAGTTGACAAGTGATGACTCCTTTGGTCCCCATCTTGAGTTTGAGGTAGGCATAGTTGGGGATCGCCATGAACTTTGTGTAGCACGGCCACGCCGGGATGGCGTGGTACGTCCCTCGAGCTAGACACGCGTCGAAAGTTAAGACCTCTCGACGAAAGTTCGGGCGTGTCCCAAAGACGCCGGGGAGGACGATGCGGCCGATCGTGAGCGCTTTCTTGCCGGGGACCACTCCGTGGAAGCCCCGGCGCTCGGGCGGAGGTCAGCTCTTGTGAGGCCGAGCAACGTGAGGGTCTCCATGTAGATGATGTTGAGGCCGCCGCACTCCATCCATGAGAACTTTGGTGAGCGGGGCGTTGAGGATGATCTGGCGGACGACAGAGGGTACGAGCCGGGATTGGTGACGTGGTCTAGATGATCATCACGGCGAACGTGATGGGAGCATCCGACCGTCGAGGAATTGAGGCGTGGCGGGTTTTATGGCGAAAACCTCCCGCGCTCGGCCTTCCGGGCTCTCGACGTGTGTCATCTCGGGGTGGTCGGACGCCGTAGATCATGTAGCACTCGGTGATGGGCGGATGGCATCGGCGTCATTGTCGTTGGCTCGGGTCCCCGCCCTCCTTATCCTTCTTGCCATCGTCTTGTCGAGGCCAAATTTCTTGAAGTAACCTCGAAGCATACGGCGAGTCCTCGAGGTTATGCTTGACCGGCTCCTTGTGGTAAGGGCACGGCCGGCTTAAGCATTTTGTCGACGGCCCCCATCGGTGGGGGTGGGCTTCTTGCGTTCGGGTCGGCCCCGCGTCTTCCACGACCGCACATTTGCCTTGCCGGTTGCCTTTCTTCTTCTTCCCGTTCTTCTTCTCGGGCCTTGCTCGAGCCCTCCGCCTCCGCATTCTGCGGGCTTGTTCCGGCCCCACCAAGAAGGCCCCCATGGCTGTTGGTATTTGTTAAGTGCAACTAAAATAAGAAGGATTCATAGCGCCTGAGAACATACCATTGTAGCATTTTACCGGGAGTATCAGGAGTATCGTTATTTATATTTTACCACAAGGGAAGCAAGGGTTAAAGAATCTGATAACTCACCATCATGCATCTACTAACTTAGTAAACCAACTGGACTAAAGCGAGGGGTAAATGATATATGATAGGATATAAGAATAAAAGCACACATGAGAATTCTATAATAAATGAGTAGCTAGCTAGAGTGAGAGGACAACGGGAGAGATAAGGTTCCTATATACTTCTCTAATACTCTGGGTTCTATGATAACGAGGAATGGTTAGATATAGCGATCACACAAAGACTTTGGAGCAACGGTACCTTTCGACTCTCAAGAAGGCGCAGGGTAAGAGTAGTCGGGGAAGGCGCAAAAAGCTCTACGAAACACCGCCGGCCGAACGTGGTGGAATACAAAGGCTTTGTGGATTGCATTGCCACTGCAGGGCTACCACTGTTATCCGTGGGATTGGGCGCAACCTCGGGTAACCTATAGTCTAGACACCATGCCTACACTATCGATTACTACTCTAATCACTTAAGATAACTAGAGCACTCAATACGACGAAGATCCCATGCCAAGGTATAACAACTATACTAATCATACATATGAAGGCATAAAGTAAATAGAGGAGATAAATGTATTAAAGCATAAGTCTTACAAGAATAGATACAAAGACATACCCAATATCGAAGACTCCTCCGAAGCCGGAGCGCATTTCCGCTCTCCTAACTCTCATCTAGATCTAATCTACTACATTGGAGTGTCTAGCTCTCTAATTCTCTATAGAAGAGAAGTCATCCATTCAAGGGACGCCTCTACAACTCGATCATTTGCGGGAGATAATGAATTAGGATTTAAGGGATGCCTCCTCCGGGGGCCAGGGGCCCTACTTATATAGCCCTCTAGGATGCACCACAGCCCTCGGATCAAACCGACCTAAACGGACGATTATTATTCATCCTCAAAGGCGGTGGAACGGATCCGCGAGACTCGTTCGATTGGTCGAGATGACGGGTCGGCCGACCAAGGGTGGGAGTCGGCCGACCCTTGGCTGGGCCCAAATGGGCTCATATTTTTGTGGGCTGATGGATCTCTTCGTTAGCTTCGATTCGCCGCGTGGATCACCTAAATCGAGTTCGTATGAGGGAGATATGCCCGTTTTACTCCGGACAGCTCTTGGAGCACAATTGCAATCTTCCGGATGGCGTAACTTTGTCGTCTGGACTCGATTTGGGTGAACCAAAACTCTATTTCATGTGTCTCGATGAGCTCTATGCAATGGTGCACTTTATTCCATCATTTGACATACTTCCATTTGATGATTCTGGTACTTTTCCAGTTTAGTCCCTGCAAAACAGACATTTACCAAAACTCGTGGAATTCCATTAGTGTAAGCCCTATATCTAGAAGGTAATTATGTTTAGGTCCTTTTTCATGTCTAGTTGACGGTAAAAATTGGCACTTAACGACCGTCAACAACTCCCCCAAGCTTACCTTTTGCTCGTCCCTGAGCAAAGATGAACTCAGTGTGGATCAGGAGTTGCTACAATGCTTTCACGCCTCAAAAGTACACATGCGTTCAAACAAGAACTCTCCTCCGAATTAGGAGTGAACTATTTCGACTCAAAACTTACTCATATTACCTTTCACCATGGGGCTTGTAACCGTCACTTGGGTCTTGAGCGGTTGAAAGACAGACGGCCAAGTCAAGCGCTATGTTTCTCGCTCTTTTGATCAACTATTATTCTAGAGTTTTTGCAAGATTTTCAAATAAAACTCGAGTTCCTTGTATGAACCTTTCGGATCTCTCATTTGTGGTATTTCTGGATCCTCTCCAAGGCATGAGTAGTGTATGCCTTCTCTCTTCTCTCAAAATATGTGGTATTTGTGGAACTAAGGCATAGTGGAAAGTGCCTTCTCTCTCACCTTACTTTCTAATAGGCTTATGTGGAGCTTATAGGTGGGGAGACACTCAAAACTCACTTGCATATATTGCCTGTTAGACCATGGATCCACTAGGAACTAAAATATTAATAAAGTCATATGTGCATGTGAATGAGGAAATGGATGATAATATGATGATAGGATGATGATGGGATGATGATATGATGATGATGATAAGGGGTGATCACTTGGTGAACATCTACTTCTACACTTGCTCCTTGTGGGATAACATGACTCCCTTTATTGAGAAACTTTGAAACTTCTTGAAGGAAAGACTTGGCTACTCTTTTTCTTTCTTCTTTTTTTTTTCTTCTTTTTTTCTTTTTTTTTTTTTTTTTTTGATAGAGCAACCAATCCTGCGGAAACGAAACTTTAACAACGGGGAGTGTATAACTTGAAATGATAATGATTTGGAGCTTTTATGTAGGCAATTGGAACGGTGATGATTATTTCTAGATGTTCACTCCCAGGATAGGAGTAGAACCTTTTCTGGATGAAGTAAAATGAGTGGCGTATGTATATGTGGATGGATGGATGGATGGATGGATGCATACTCCCAGGGTAGGAGCAGCATAGGTGCATATCTGTAGGGTAGAGATAGCACAATATGTGGTGGATGTGGATCTATATGTGGGTGGTACTTCTAGGGACAGAAGTAGCACAGAATGAATGTAGTATTTATAAAATGGGTGCATGCTTCTGAGGACAGAAATAGTATAGATCAATGGATGGAAAGCACATAGTATTGACTTTAATTGCATGACTGATTCCTTATGGGTCCACAGCATAACCACACTCAATGCCTATAAAGACTACACTCAAGCCTACAATATGATCTATATAAACAGATGGGTTTTCCTAATCTAGTAAGCATGAATATATGGCTGTGGTAGGAATTTAAACTCTCATCATAAAGGAACTCATCATGTAAGAATTTAATGTTTTCAAAGATAAATTCTCCAGAACTCTAGTATCTCTAGGAACAAGATGGACGGCGGCTCAAAACCTTCCCATATCTTACCCGTCAACCACCTAGACTTTGATCAAGTGTTTGCTACCCACAAGTTTTAGGTTGAGCAAATCTCAAATCTAAACAGTTGTGTCCAAAACTCGGGAGAGTGCAAGGTTGAAAACTAGGTACTTGAAAGGAATTACGCGCGAGCAACTATTCATCATCTCCATGTAGAGTTCATTCTAGGGATCACTTTTAAGACAGATTGCAAGAGCTCTCCAAAAGTAGAAATAAATAAGGAAATCTTTACGGGTTTCTATGGTTATGCATCTTTTTAGTTGTCTTAACAAAGCACACTCTAACAAGGCATAAAATAGATAAGTTAGAAACACTTAGCTTGGTACACGGGGGATGCCCTCCCCAAGCTTGGATGTTGACATAGTCTTCGATGTTGCTAACGAGGCAATGAAGACATTCGAGTCCTCTGGAGTGTCGTAGATAGTTCTTTGTTTGAGACGGTGTTCAAGTGTCGCGGGCGGCACTTCGACCGAGGGATTGGATGTCCTTACCTGTTTAGCTCTTCTTGATCCTTTATGTTGTGAAGCTCAAATAGACAACAAAGCTTGTGGAACTGATTAAGCATTAGTGATAAAACCTCTAAGCCTTGGTTGTCTAGAACCGCCTTAACTCAAATGTCTTCTAACGGGATCACAAGAAATATTTTTTATCTTTTTATAATAAAAGGGATGCGAGACGGAGATGAAAGAGCATGATCATGGTGAATTTTTTTCTTTTTAGATGCAAAACGTATGAATGAATGCAAGAAACTAAACATGCAATGGATGAGCAAACATAAAAGAGTGGAATGGATGCATGAATTTTTTAAAAGTAAACATGTAGTGAGGTGCAAGAATTTAAAAGATAACTACTCATAATTTTAAAGTCCATGAGCAAGACTATCTCACCGTTCTTGATCATGCTTTATCATGACTCACGGGATGAAATTTGTGAGTAGTGTTGCGGCATCTATGTTCATCACTTATTGTGATGACGACATTTTCTCCAATGCGCACATGGTTAGAATAATATATATGTATACACAAACTGTGAGATGGCGGGGTTTTGGTATTTGTTAAGTGCAACTAAAATAAGAAGGATTCCGCAAGCGCACTGAGAACATACCATTGTAGCATTTTACCGGGAGTATCCAGGTATCGTTATTTATATTTTACCACGGGGAAGCAAGGGTTAAAGAATCGATAACTCACCATCATGCATCTACTAACTTAGTAAACCAACTGGACTAAAGCGGGGGTAAATGATATATGATAGGATATAAGAATAAAAGCACACATGAGAATTCTATAATAAATGAGTAGCTAGCTAGAGTGAGAGGACAACGGGAGAGATAAGGTTCCTATATACTTCTCTAATACTGGGTTCTATGATAACGGGAATGGTTAGATATAGCGATCACACAATAGCACTTTGGAGCAACAGTACCTTTCCGACTCTCGAAGAAGACGGGTAAAGAGTAGTCGGGGAAGGCTGCCAAAAAGCTCTACGAAACACCAACCCGAACGTGGTGGAATACAAAGGCCTGACGGAATTTGTCACCTCAGGGCTACCACAACTATCCGTGGGATTGGCGCAACCTCGGGTAACCTATAGTCTAGACACCATGCCTACACTATCGATTACTACTCTAATCACTTAAGATAACTAGAGCACTCAATACGAGCGAAGATCCCATGCCAAGGTATAACAACTATACTAATCATACATATGAAGGCATAAAGTAAATAGAGGAGATAAATGTATTAAAGCATAAGTCTTACAAGAATAGATACAAAGACATACCCAATATCGAAGACTCCTCGAACCGGAGCACGGCTCCGCTCTCCTAACTCTCATCTAGATCTAATCTACTACATTGGAGTGTCTAGCTCTAATTCTCTAGAGAAGAGAAGTCATCCATTCAAGGGACGCCTAATAACTCGATCCCTCGGGAGATAATGAATTAGGGTTTAAGGGATGCCTCCTCCGGGGGCCGGGGCCCCGCTTATATAGCCCTCTAGGATGCACCACAGCCCTCGGATCAAACCGACCTAAACGGACGATTATTATTCATCCTCAAAGGCGGTGGAACGGGATCCATGCGAGACTCGTTCGATTGGTCGAGATGACGGGTCGGCCGACCAAGGGTGGGAGTCGGCTGACCCTTGGCTGGGCCCAAATGGGCTCATATTTTGTGGGCTGATGGATCTCTTCGTTAGCTTCGATTCGCCGCGTGGATCACCTAAATCGGAGTTCGTATGAGGGAGATATGCCCGTTTTACTCCGGATGCTCTTGGAGCACAATTGCAATCTTCCGGATGGCGTAACTTTGTCGTCTGGACTCGATTTGGGTGAACCAAAACTCTATTTCATGTGTCTCGATGAGCTCCATGCAATGGTGCACTTTATTCCATCATTTGACATACTTCCATTTGATGATTCTGGTACTTTTCCGAGTTTAGTCCTTAAAAGCAGACATTTACCAAAACTCGTGGAATTCCATTAGTGTAAGCCCTATATCTAGAAGGTAATTATGTTTAGGTCCTTTTTCATGTCTAGTTGACGGTAAAAATTGGCACGCTAACGACCGTCAACAACGGCCTCGTCGCCGCCGGCAATAGTCGGCGACGACATCCATGAGCTCGTTCACCGTCTTTGGGCGTTGCGTCCGAGCTCCGTACGAGCTCTTTGCAAGTGGTGCACGAGACGAACGCGGGATGACGTCGTGATCCGGAATGTGTGGCGCTCGGTGCGCACCTTTGAGAAACGTCGAGCAAAGTCCCGGAGAGATTCCGTGGAATTTTGCTTGCGTTACGGAGATCCCACGAGTTTAGGGTCGGATGTAGGTGCCCTTGAAGTTCCTCGAAAACTGGACCAGGTCGGCCCAATCGTAGATCCGATTGGGGAAGCTCCTCGAGCCACCGTCGAGCGGTGTCGAGAGGAATAGGGGAAGCCGGCGTATGATTGCCCTATCCTCTCGAGCGCCTCCCGGCGCAGCCGCCCGAAATCGCCTAGCCGAGCTGCGGCTTGGTTTCTCCGTTGTACTTGACCACGCTCGTGGGGGTCGAAACGGGTTTGGCAACGGCGTGTTGCGGATAGCTCGATTTGAAGACTCGAGGGCCCGGCGGCTCGGAGCCCGCCGGTCCTCGTCGCCGTAACGCCTCGATGGGCCTTGTAGCCTTGGTCCTCGGCGCCGTAGCCTTGCGTCGTCGGTTATCGTTGATGTCATGACGCGCATCTTGGAGGCGCGCCGTTGTCGAGGATGCATTCTCGGCCGGGGCTCTACCATCTCGAGGGGTGCCCCCGGTGGACGGAACCCTCCCGCTCGTGCCGTGGTTGTTGCAGGGCTGCCTCACGCCGTCTCGAGGCCGAGCTCTCGGCCCGCCGGACGGCCGCGACTTGGAGGAGCCCTTGGATCTCATCTCGTATCCGCAATGCATGCGGATTCGAGGCGCCGCATGTCCTCGCGGATAGCCGCCGCAAGGACATTTTGGCTTGCTCGAGGGAAATGGGCGCTCGTTCGGCGCCTCGGCCGCCGTCGTTGACGATGCGGTTGAAGACGTCTCGTGCCTTTCCTCGAGCGCCAAGAGCTCGAGGGGCGGATGGTTCTGCTCAAGCGCGCGCTTAAGCAGCTCCGAGATTCGCGCGTTCCTCATTCATCTTGGCCTCGATTTCTCCTCGATTTTGGGCCCATTGTGTTGCTCGAGCATCGTCTTGGTCGTGGTTATCTTGGGCTTGCGGTGGCGGCCCACGCGGCTCGATCACTGCAGCTCCAGCCCTGCCGATGTCCCTACCCGCCGGCGTTGCGTCCGCTCGGTTGGCTGTAGGGACGGCCACGCGCAAAGCATCTCGGTCTCCTCATCCGACGGGACGTCGTTGTTGAGATGGAAACACTCGCGAGCCGGGTCATAGCACCTCGAGTCCGAGTCATCGGAGTCCGGGTTAGCGCCGGACGGCGTCGGGGCCTCCCCGTGCTCTCCTCCTCGATCCAGCGACGCATATTCCCGACCGTGCTGCGGCGCTGCCAGGCCCGGTGTTACCATCAAATCCGCGGTCCACCGACGTCGGCCACACGATCTCCAAGTTCATAGTGGCACGCGGGGGGGCCGGGCTCTCTCCCGCGGTCCCATGACCGGCCGGATCGCGTTGGCATATGTAGTGGCGGTGTTGGTGAGCCCAAACGGGAGCCTGCGCCGAGCTCGGTATAGCCCGTGTGGCAATAGGTTGGGCGACGTCGGCCGTGCGCGCGCTTGAGGCGCCACGCCGGGCTCTCTCGGCGAGCGCATGGCGAACGTGAAGCCAGGGTCCATGTCAAGGACTCCCTGTCCACGTGCCGCCCCCTGCCGTACACTTGGCACCCCGGCTGGGTGCATTGTGGCGTACCGTCGGGAGGGCACACGAGCGGGGGTGCTCAAGGCCTGTGCCCGGCGGTGGCGATGCACGTGCGGTGGCGCCGGCGACGTGGTGGCGAGCCGTGGTGGCGCGGTCGGTGCGCGGCCCCCCGCCGCGTGGGGGTGACGAGCGTCCCCTCCTGGTTCACCGATCGAGAGTAGAGCCATGTCGTGGCCCGGGCCGAGCGACACGAACTCTAGACTCCCAAACCGAGATCACCGTGGCGAACGGAAGTGAGGAAGCGGGTGATGCCATCCTGAAAATGGCGGGAATCGAGCGAAAAACACGCAGTACCCCTACCTGGCGCGCCAACTGTCGGTGTTTCGTACCCCGGGGGGTATAAAACCAACGAGTGAATTTCTATGCGTGCTCCCTAATCCGGATGGTGATGCAAGAAGGACACAAGCGTTTATCCCGTTCGGGCAAAGAATGCCCTACGTCCGGTGGGGGGGAAACTTGTATTATCTTGCACCTAAGTGCTTGTACGGGGGTGAGTATAAGGTAGTCCACGAGACTTAGTGAGTGAGTGTGAGTGAAGGCGTAAAAACGTGTATGCGTCAAAAGCCTCCCCTGAACTAGGTCCCGGCATCCCCTTTTATAGGCCAAGAGGAGGCTCAGGAGTACAGAGTAGATAGGGCTGTCGTGGGCGTGACGTCGAGGTACTGGTGCTGTCAAGTCGTTGAATCTGTAGAAGCTCCTTGTGGTCCGGCTCGAGCCTGTAGCGGTATGGTCAATGATGGCCTGCTCGTCCTTCTCGGTCGTGGGCTGACGTAGTCGAGGTACGGCGCTGGCGTAGATGAGCACGTGTGCCCGGGAATCCTGCCGTATGGCCGTCGAGGTGGGAAAGACAGGGCACTGCGCGCCCCATGCTCAGGTTGCGTCCGTCATCGTCCCTCGGCGGGCCGGTGGATCGCTTCGAGAGGAGATGGCCCGAGCGACGGGGTGAGCAGCGGGTTAGATGGTAGGAGAGTTGACAATTGCGTTACGTGAGGGTGCCGCACATGGCATAGTGCTAGGCATGGTGCAATAGTGGCGCCGCCATCCTCGAATCCGGGAGGGGGCGGCGTGATGGTGGAAGTGACCGGTGTACGATCCACTATTGCGGGCCGTAGCCATGGAGTTAGGCGGGCGGCGTACTACGACGTTGTTCGAGCCCCGTAGCCATGTGCGCACCACGGTTGGCAATTATTGGGCATACTCGGCGGTCGCTCGCTCGAGCGCTTTCCGCGCACCGTCTCGAGCGGTCGTTTGCTCGAGTAGTTTCCGTTACCGTCTCGAGCGGTCGTTTGCTCGAGTAGTTTCCGTTACCGTCTCAGCGGTCGCTCGCTCGAGCGGTTTCCGTACTTCTTCCTCGAGCGGGCGGGTGGCGCTGCTCGAGCAAGTGGGCTTTGTGGCCTTGTGGGCCTAATTCGCACGGCCCAACGGGAGTAGGATTGGGATTTCCTTGGTTAATTCTTGGGAGAGTTAGAGGTGAAATGGGCTGGATTATTCACCTCCAATCTATCTAATTTAGGACCCCTAATCTAGGTACCCGACACTTCTAAAAGAGTGGGAAGCACGAATCTCACCTCCCGACCCACAAAGATGGCTTTCCACCCTCCCTCTCACCTTCCAACGTTAGCAAACAAAAAATCCTCAAATCACGGCCACAATCTCACGTCCCAACCTTTAGTCCTCAAATCACGCAATGAGAATCTCTCTTGTCCGTCATCCATCAAGGTCGTACACATACACAATTCAAATTCAAAGTCACGTCATATACGCGCCGAGCGTCCGTCGTTACGCCGACGAGCGTGCGCCGTCTCCGCTCCGCCGTGCCGCAATGCCGAGCGTGAGCTCGAGATCTTCCTCGAAACGAACGCGCACGGCAGCGGTGCGAACAAGTAGGAGGAGCGGAGGATCCCATGACTAGAGTCCCCGATGTCGCCCGCGGCCGGGCGAGCGGCGACAGAGGTGCGGCCTCGCACCATCGATGGTGGACGCCGATGGCACACAAAGGCGGAGGAGGAGAAGGCGCGATGCTGCGCAAGCGTGGTGTCGGGTGCGGCAAGGTAGCATGACGGCACTGGCACGTGCGGCACTGGCACGTGCGGCCTGGGGGTTCGGGCTGCAAGGCAACGCGATGGCACGATGCGAGGAAACCAATCACTGTCGGACTGTCCTCGAGTACATATGTCGTCAATGGCGCCGTTGTGGAGCTCGGTAGAGGGCACGACACAAATAGTGAGTCGATCCTTCTCTTCCCTTCACTCTTCCGGGAATCGATTAGATTTTCTCTATCGTTCGTCATCTTGACGGGAGCGAAGTGAGATCCCCGACGTCTGTGACGCCTCCCACACGAGCAACGCTACCGTGTTGGCCATGACGGTGCGTGCGTGTGTTGACGAGGCCGGGCGTAGCAATAGCAGGAACAACGGCATGGATGGCCTGTTGGCGCTGTGCCTTCTCATGGTGGATGAAGCGACTATGAATCTGCGGGTGTTGGTTTCATGTTTTTATTACGCTTCCCTAATGCCCGTCCCTATAGATCAAAAAGTATGTTAGGCTAATGCTTCAAATAATTGGCCCTCGTGAGCTGCCGAGGCATGCTGATGTCTCGTTGCTGGAAATTGTATTGTTTAAATTGCTTTATGCGTGAATTATAAATATTTTCTTGATCTATGGTACCGCAACCCTAAGCGCCAAGATCACTACCCGCATTGTTGCTATTGGTCGCGGTACAAGAGGACGTCTGCACGCATCGCCCCTACAGATCACACCATCAAAGGCTCACCGATTTGGAAGCCTAGAGGTACATATCGGTAAGTGTGTTCATACATCTAGATTGGTTAGTCTACTAATTGGAGATGATTGGGTGAGGAATCTGAAGTGCTAAAGTGCAATGATGCTGGTATCATGGAGAGCTTGTTGTAGTATGTAGTCATCTATACTATAATTAAAATCTTCTAAAGAGTGGAAGCTTTGAATCTCACCCCACGACCCCACAAAGACGGCTTCCCACCCTCCTCTCACCTTCCAACGTCAAGCCAAACAAAAAATCCTCAAATCACGGCCACAATCTCATGTCCCAATCTTTAGTCCTCAAATCACGGAACAGATCTCTCCTGTCCGTCATCCATCAGGTCGTACACATACACAATTCAAATTCAAAGTCACGTCATATACGCGCCGGCGTCCGTGCGTCTCTGCGCCGACGAGCGTGCGCGATCATCTTCCCGGCCGTGCCGCAACGCCGAGCGTGAGCTCAGATCTTCCTCGAAGCGAACGCGCACGGCAGCAGCGAACGAGTAGGAGGAGCGGGGGATCCCATGACTAGAGTCCCTGGTGTCGCCCCGCAGCCGGCTGAGGGCGACAGAGGTAACGACCTCGCACCATCGACGGTGGACGCCAATGGCACACAAAGGCGGAGGAGGAGACGGCGCGATGCTGCGCAAGGCATGGTGTCGGGTGCGGCAAGGTAGCATGACGGCACTGGCACGTGCGGCTGGAAAATTTCTTGGAGAGTGATGAGTTATCTGGGTATGATCCTGGTAAGAACTTTTGGGTGCATTCTAAAATGGCTATAGCTAACCGAAGAATTCTGCAAAAAAATTGGTGCAAGGAAAACATGGAATCATTCAGTTCTCCAGTTTATGACTTCGAACATGGTTGACACTGATCTTGGCTTTGGAGTTCGATCGGGACACTGTTCTTTTTACTTGTGAAATCATAGACTGTTGCCCATGGTTTGATTTCTCTGATCTTGAGGTGAGTTTTCATTTGCTTTTTCTTTATGTCTTGTCTGTTTGTGCTTTTTAATACATAGGCGGAGGGAAGTTTAGTGAAGCAGCTAATAAGTAGAGTTTTACTGATTTGATGCAGCATATGCCAATGAAAACAATTGTAAGCATAGCAAACTTTGCACCGATCAGATTGCAGTTAAGAGTCATGTGAACCCATAATCTTTTTAGCAAGGGGATGAATAAATTGCATTGTTTAATGAGGCTTGTGTAGCATCAACTATCCATGTAGCAGGCATCTCTTGGCCCTTTTTTTTTATTGTTTTAGTTACATTTTTTGTACTACATTTAGAAATTACATCCGAGTTCATGCTATATATGAAAACTATTTTGGCATGAATCTTAACCTGAGTTCATGCATTAATTAGTATATGATGAATGTCTTTTGAGATTAATATTATCTATCTCACTATTTACTTTATTTTTTTTTAAAAAACATATTGTTCTTTTGTTTTTACCGTACCATTAGCATAGGTGGCTGGAGGTGCTGGCTGGGCGGGCGCGTTTGGGAAGAGGGCGCAGAGCCATGGTGCCCTCCTAATACGTCGTGAGCACACATAATATGGGCCGTCGAGCAAGCAATTGTATGCAGGCAACGTGCAGATGGCTAGAGTGGTTGCTGGAACTAATCTTGCAGCTTTTGTCTAGCATAGAGCATATGAAGGTCCCTTGTGTAGAGGTTCAGAGACCCCTTGTTCCACAGGCACGTTGCAGGTATCTGAACCATCTATTTTATAGAAAGCTTTCAAGTTTAACCCAAGTACATGCAAATCAATTTTCCTTGCATAATTGTCCAGTGGCCTGCGGTGGATTGCACCGAAACTTGCAATCAAGGGGGAAAAAATCTGTGGTCTGGTGATTTCAGCTAAGATGAAATTATTTCTGACCCCATTGAAGTGTCTTTTGTTCATATCAGAAACGAATTGTTTACAAAGTTGTAGAGGTTTGACGTCTAAAGTATGATCACAAATTTTGGTAATTTTGGAGTGAGAAGGTTTAGCATATTTACAGAGAAAATAAAATAAGGTACGTGAGGGTCACAAATATTACCTCTGCATTATGAGATTGATCTTTTTTTTTTATAGAACAATCTGATGTAGACAAGCAAGGAAAAGAGTAACCAATTTTGATTGGAGTTGAATTTGAAAGAGAGGGAATAGGAGAAGAACTGCAGGCTCCAAATTTCCTAATGGAAGTATGGAACTATCTTGTGTGCCCCTTGTTTCCGTTGCAATTATATTTGTGTACTATAGTGTAACAATCTGATGCATGTGAATAGGGAATAAACCACACACCCTTCTTTTAGGAATTAAATGAGAATCAGTGAAGGATGCAGCATGTTCATCTCCTATGTTTCAGGATGAATTATAGTAAAGATTTCACTGCCGCCCTTGGCTCTAATGTTTGTCTGGATCTTTAGCTTCAACTAATTAGTTGTGGCACAATATTATATTGGTTTCTTCAGTGGGCTAATGTACAAGTTGAACTATGAAAAATGGCTGTTTTTATATGCACCTCTAGATAAAACCGTGGCGTTAGCACGGGCATTATACTATTGTGTATATAACTAGCAAGATGGTTCACTAATCACTACATCTTGTAAAAAAAAAAAAAGATGGTTCACTACATATAGCGAAACGCGTATGGTAGAGAGCACACGTAGCTTGTATTTTCTACATGTGAGGAGAGATGGGACGAACAAGGAATTGCGTAGTCGCGAGATGTGGGATGGACAAGTACCTTAGCGACGCGGCGATTATTATATGAGTACGAGTACTCAACGTGATCCACGCACGAGCAGCTTGCACTCCACTTTCTTATATGTGAAAAGATTAGCAGCATCTAGCAACCTCTTGATGACATGCATGGATGTGAAAAGCTCCCGCGGCTGTTGCCACGTGTTTCACTGGATCGTCGTATATCGCTTCTACGGTCCTTGACCATATGTACATAATATCCTATATATATCAGTCCCAATGAATAATTGAAATGATGCAATCTAAACGATTGGATCGACCATTATTTGATCGACGTGGGGTCTCTGGCACCATATGTGCAGAGAGAAAAAAAATGCATATTGGGTGGTTGGTATGGGCGAGACTGTAAAGCGTCAGAATAAACAAAAATGAAAGCCCAATTCTGAAAAAACGAAAAAAATGTGGAAACTCTACCTTTATACTTCTTGTATTATGCAAGGTGTGTCAACATTATTATTGGAAGATAGTTAAGAAAAACACTCGCGTTTTACTTCTTGTAAACCCCTTTGGCAGAAAATCTAACAGGTTAAGTACCAAAGAAATCTATTAATGGATAAAGTTTCAAAAAATTGTTAAACAAGAGTCTATATGCTAAGATAGCTGAAGGAGAGAGAATCAAGTGTGATGAAGACCTCGATTTTTACAGGCCATTTAATAAAATGATGATTTATATCAATTTATATGTAATGCATGAGAAAGTATTCATTAATAAAATGATGCCTTTGAAAAATCTTAACATGCCTTGTAAAAATAAATAAGTGGAGAAAACTGACTCTAAAAGATCTTGCTTACGTCCGTTCAATAGATGCGAAAAGGTCTCTAGCCTAGTGGTTAGAGCACTGGGAAAGCGAACCTAATAGACCTGCGTTTTAGGTTCGACTCCCGTATGGCGAATTTAAACGAGGTCTACATATTACGGTATAAGAAAAAATTTTAAAAAATAGGTTAGGGTTTTCCCTGATGGCTTGGTCAAAAAGGATAGGAAGCCAGCCAAATCGTAACCACCACAACTGAGAACTGGTGCTAGATAAGATGGCAAATAATTGCATCAAGATAAGATGGCAAATAATTGCATCAACATCCACTAGTAAGTACTAGTAGTATACTGTTACGTACGTAGTTCAGACACGGTGCCGTGACACACGTTGTTTTATTTGGAATCATGTTGCACGACTTATCTTCATGAGCCCCCCTAGCTCGTCTCCCGATCTATAAATAGCTGGCCTGCTCGCTCACCGATCACTCACTCACTCACTCACAGAGCAAATACGTACCCACAGTCCACAGCTAGCCACTAGAAACCGAAGATGTTCGGAAACATCGGAAAGATCCCGGGGGTCATCGGCGACCTGACGGGCAGCACCAAGAATACGCACCTCAAGGGCAACGTGGTGCTCATGCGCAAGACCGTGCTCGGCTTCGACGTCACCAGCATGGCCGGCGCCGTCATCGACGGCGTCGGCGAGTTCCTCGGCCGCGGCGTCACCTGCCAGCTCATCAGCTCCACCGTCGTCGACCCCAGTGAGCACTGAGCAGAGCAGGCTCCCTCCCTCACCTGTTTCTCTCACTCTCTGTTCTCGCACTGTCGCGCATGCTTCAGTAATGATGCCGTTTACAGCAAGAAAAAAAAAAAGAAAAGAAAGCGACAAAAGTAGTAAAACTACGGATCGATGCTTGACACAATCATCGACGAAAACGACAAAGATCGAACCACTTTAAATCTAATAAAGTATAAACCGGGCCGATCTAGTGTTTAGACAAACTAAGAATGGACAGATAATTTACTTTTATCCTAATAATATGGTATATACATACAGTATACTAGTAGCATATATGAAGTACTACGTTTTAATTTCCACGTTGGTCTGATCGATGTTGACCGGCGCGCGCGGCGTGCAGACAACGGGAACCGCGGGAGGGTGGGCGCTGAGGCGAGTTTGGAGCAGTGGCTGCTGCAACCGCCGCCGTTGATCTCCGGCGAGAACAAGTTCGGCGTCACCTTCGACTGGGAGGTGGAGAAGCACGGCGTGCCAGGCGCCATCATCGTCAAGAACAACCACGCCTCCGAGTTCTTCCTCAAGACCATCACCCTCGACGACGTCCCCGGACACGGCACCGTCGTCTTCGTCGCCAACTCGTGGATCTACCCGCAGTACAAGTACCGCTACAGTCGCGTCTTCTTCTCCAACGACGTGAGTATCCCAATGCAGTGTGTTCATTAGCAAACCAAGAAGTTAAACTGAGTGTGATGAGTGTCTTGACGACTTGACATGAACGACACACGATCTTCTCTTGTCTGCACGGCGTACAGACGTACCTGCCGAGCCAGATGCCGGCGGCGCTGAAGCCTTACCGGGATGACGAGCTCCGGAACCTGAGGGGCGACGACCAGGAGGGGCCATACGAGGAGCACGACCGCGTGTACCGCTACGACGTGTACAACGACCTCGGCAACCCCGACGGCAACGACCCGCGCCCCGTCCTCGGCGGCTCCAAGGAGCACCCCTACCCGCGGCGCGGCCGCACGGGCCGGAAGCCGACGCAGACGGACCCCAGCAGCGAGAGCAGGCTGACGCTGCTCGACGGCGGCGACGTCTACGTGCCGCGCGACGAGCGGTTCGGCCACATCAAGAAGTCGGATTTCTACGGGTACACGATCAAGGCGTTCGCGGACGGGCTGGTGCCCATCCTGAAAGACTACTTGTTCGGCATCGAGTTCAACTCCTTCAAGGACATCCTGCAGCTGTACGAGGGCGGGATCAAGCTGCCCGACATCCCCGCGCTCGAGGAGTTCCGGAAGCAGTTCCCCGTCCAGATGATCAAGGACCTCATGCCCGCCGGCGGTGACTACGTCCTCAAGCTCCCCATGCCCCAAATCATCAAAGGTACGCACGGTAAAATTGCACTTTGGCTACTAATGAATCATTTCAGGCTTTGACGAAAAATGTCTCTTACCTGTATATGCCATATTTCATCCAGAGGACAAGAGAGCTTGGATGAGTGACGAGGAGTTCGCCAGGGAGACCCTCGCCGGCGTGAACCCCTTGATCATCAGGCGTCTCACGGTGAGTGGAGTGGACGCAAGTCGCCAAACCTACCATGGATGGTTGGTCACTGGTCTTTCTTGATTTCAATGCAAGTTATCAAAGTAGTAACGTCTTGGATGCTTCATCAAACAGGAGTTCCCTCCGAAAAGCACCCTTGATCCGAGCAAGTACGGCGACCAGACGAGCACCATCACGGAAGCGCACATCGCGGGGAGTCTGGAGGGCCTCACCGTGCAGCAGGCGCTGGACAGCAATCGGCTCTACATCCTGGACCACCACGACCATTACATGCCGTTCCTGATCGAGGTCAACAGCCTCCCCGACAACTTCATCTACGCCACCCGGACGCTCCTGTTCCTGCGCGGCGACGGCACGCTCGCGCCGGTGGCCATCGAGATGAGCCTTCCCGAGCTCCGGGACGGCATCACCGCGGCGAAGAGCACGGTGTACACGCCGGCGCCGCCGACGGCGGGCGCGGAGGCGTGGGTGTGGCGCCTAGCCAAGGCCTACGTCAATGTGAACGACTACTGCTGGCACCAGGGCGTCAGCCACTGGCTCAACACGCACGCCGTGATGGAGCCGTTCGTGATCGCCACCAACCGGCAGCTCAGCGTGACGCACCCCGTGCACAGGCTGCTGCTGCCGCACTACCGCGACACGATGAACATCAACGGACTCGCGCGACAGAAGCTCATCAATGGCGGAGGCATCTTCGAGATGACCGTATTCCCGCGCAAGTACGCCATCGAGATCACCTCCAAAGTCTACGGCAGCTGGAACTTCACCGAGCAGGCCCTCCCCGACGATCTCATCAAGCGGTAATGATATAACTGATCGACATTATTGACTGATTGGCAGTAATACTCTCCATCACATTAAGATTGACAAGCGGCACGCTAATGTCAATGCAGAGGCATGGCCGTTCCTGATCCGTCGAGCCCGTACAAGGTGCGTCTGCTGATCGAGGACTACCCGTACGCGTCGGACGGGCTGGCCGTCTGGCACGCCATCGAGCAGTGGGTGACGGAGTACCTGGCCATCTACTACCCCAACGACGGCGTGCTGCAGGCGGACGTGGAGCTGCAGGCGTGGTGGAAGGAGGAGCGCGAGGTCGGGCACGCCGACCTCAAGGACGAGCCATGGTGGCCCAAGATGCAGACGGTGTCGGAGCTCGTCAAGGCCTGCACGACCATCATCTGGATCGCGTCGGCGCTGCACGCCGCCGTCAACTTCGGGCAGTACCCGTACTGCGGGTACCACCCGAACCGGCCGTCGGTGAGCCGGCGGCCCATGCCGGTGCCGGGCACCGACGCGTACAAGGAGCTGGAGAAGAACCCGGAGAAGTTCTTCGTGCGCTCCATCACCACGCAGTACCAGGCCGTCGTCGGCATCGCGCTGCTGGAGATCCTGTCCAGCCACTCTTCCGACGAGGTGTACCTCGGCCAGCGCGACACCAAGGAGTGGACGTCGGACGCCAAGGCGCAGGAGGCGTTCAAGCGGTTCGGCGCACGGCTGATCGAGATCGAGAAACGCGTGGAGGCCATGAACAAGGACGCGCGCTACAAGAACCGCTACAGCGAGGCGCAGTTCCCCTACACGCTGCTCTTCCCCAACACCTCCGACAAGAATGGCGACAACGCCGGCGTCACCGCCAAGGGCATCCCCAACAGCATTTCCATCTGATCCGAGTCCTCACCTGACTGAGGACAGGGCATCACTGGCATGAAACCGGGGAATAGCTAGCGGTGATTCCCGTGCTTTATCGGTTTCATTTTATCAGTTTGATTTCCATACACGTGCGCGCCGCGCATTGTGCCATAGTGTATTACTCCCTGGTGTGCTGGCGGTTTACTACCACTTACCAGGGATGCTCGTAATATTTCCTTTTGGTTTCCCAATAATTAAGTCCTATATATATCCTGGTCAAATGATGTTTCCATTTCAAGGTTTGGTGTGGGTGGAAAAAACTTTGCTTAATTATCCCTACACAAGCTAGTTTGGTAAAAGGCAGTCGTGGCAAACCCTCTTCTCCTACTTTCAAGTTTGTCTGGTTCAGCTGTGAATTGTGAAAAAAGTTGTTTTGAGATATGAGTTGTGAAAAAGTTGTCATGAGCTATGTGCCATGGAAAAACTGTAAGATGCTTAGACTTTTCCTCGTGTGCCATTACAAAGATTGACCCAACCTCCATGCCACGCAAAGTTCGTTTCGACTGTGTGCCCAACATCATCTTTGTGTTTTCCCTGTGTGCCATTCTACGTGCGGGACAGCCGAGGGAGAGCTTCGTGATGCGTGGTGGCTGTAGGAGGACGCAGGAAGCGGCAGAGGGGCGGTCTTCGGCGTCGGCGGACGCATCGCCGGTCAGCTACGCTTCACGCGGACCTGCTCCTTCCCTTTGCTTCACCCCGCCTGCTGCCGGAGGAGGAAGAAGGAGGAGATGGGGGGCCACTATGCACAGACAAAGGATATGTGAGAGGGGTATTCTTGGACATTGTTTCAGGCGGGACCCACGTGTCAGGACGGTCAAAGCGTTGAAAATAGACAGAAAGTGGACGGAATGGCACACAGGGAAAAACAAAGTTAACGTTGGGCACACAGACCAAAACGAACTTTCCGGTGGCATGGAGGTTGGGTCAATCTTTTATAATGGCACACAGGGAAAAGTCTCCTCTCTATTCCCACCCATTTTGAAAAGCCAAAACCCAAAAGCTCAGAACAAAGTCCTAGCCAATTTTGTGCTTAATCCGTTCTGATTTGCGTTAATCTTTTGGTGCGTCCATGGGCGCCTCAGCAATCTCCAAGTGCTTCATGTTCACAAATTTAAGGTGGTCTTCGTTTTAAGTTCATCCATTTATTTTAAAAAATATGCTAAGAAACCAAACAGATCAGTTCGGTTTAACCAAATACCGTACCCATCTCATACCAGCTCAACCAAACAGAGCAGCTCCAGTATATCGAAAAAGCAAACCATGGAAGCACGGTATCGAACCATGAACACTGTGGAAGCACGGTATCGAACCATGAACACTGCGAATTTCAAGTCAACACTGCGGGCGTCGAACCGTGGAGATTAAAAAAGCATTTCTACGTGTGAACGGACGCAACTGCTACGTGAGAGAGTGGATAGAGCGGCAAGAGCAAATATTTTATTAGCCTTGAACCACAATGGAGAGTGCTACCCAAAACTGTTGAACATCCACATGCGAGAAGTTGGCGTCCGTCACTGTTTTTTTTTTTTTTTAAAGACGTCCGTCACTGTTTTGACAGAAGCCATGGAGCCCATAAAGAAAAGTAAAAAACTGAAAAAGCAAAAGCTAGCATTGGTACGGTGTATGCGTTGGTTCAGTGTGTGTGTCGAGTTAGCACTACTCTGAGAGCGGAGCAACTGCCTGCGTCGCTCTCATTTCTGTGAGAGCGGAGCAACTGCCTGCGTCGCTCTCATTTCTGTGAGAGCGGAGCAACTACTTGCGTCGCTCTCATTTCTGCTGAAGGACTTGTTTAGTTTTATCAAATTGGTGGTTCGATTTAGTGCGATGAAAAGATTCCTCATCACATCAAAATACCGAATAGCGCATTTGAGTACTTAAATTTAGATGAAATTAAAAACTAATTACACAGTTTAGTTGTACTTTGCGAGCCGAATCTTTTAAGACTAATTAGTCAATATTTGGAATGATATTTTATAAATACAAACGAAATCTTTACGGTCACACATGGTGGTAAATGCCAAATTGGCAACCCCCAATTTGGTGGAACTAAACAAGGCCGAAGTTAGCATCACCTGCTGTAATATCAGGAACGGCTCTTGAAATTTCTCTCTCCATTTAAGAGCACCTCCAGTGTTGAACAGAACCAAACCTGACAAGTGTGGGCCTTCCAAAAACGATTTTGACGATGGTGCGAGGCCTCCAGTGCAAACATCGTTTGGTGGGGCCCAACTCTCTTTCTCTTTCTACCTTTCCCAATTACTGATCCACATCCGCGTGAACGCATTCACATGAATAGTTCGTGACCGTGCTGTCAATATATTATTTTAATCCGCTCGGTTCGCATCTTGGGCAAGGTTCGCTTTTTCTTTCGACATCCACGGTTCGATGCCTCCGGTGTGCTCGGTTCGATTTTGATGTACGACGGTTCGATTTCACCCAACACCTGGAGGTGCTCTAAAGCAGCACTCAAGCATACTCCCTCCGTTTCGTTTTAAGTGTCGTTCTAGCGCGGTTCATTGTTCCAATTTATCTGTCGCTTAGACATATTAAATTTGTTCACAAAGGGCATACAACGGCTTGTAAATTTTGTGCAATAAACTGTGCCCAGGGTTGTAATTGAAGACAAAAAAAAAAATCTATATGAACTTCAATTAAATGCTAGACAGCGAGTGGAACTCTGGAAGTGCCGCGACATAGGTATGCCTTCTGCGCCAACAATGCCTGCCTTTATGGGTCATCATACTGAATTGAAGTTGAAGGCCATCCACCTGATCAAACAAAAACTACATCCATATTAAAGGAAGTAATCGAGACACCAACAGATGCATGAAGGGAAAATATATAATGTCGGCCCCTCAATTGCTTGCCAGTTTATGGTCCATCAATTGGTGAGAGTGGATTTCGTGTAGCGGTTTGCATGTGCATGTAACAGGGAAGGCCAGCAAGGCGACGATAGGGGCGATGCGGTGACCCTGAGCCGTGATCACCAGATGCCCATCTTCTCCTTCCGCAGCTAGCCAAGCAAGCTCCAAAAGCACCATTGGCGTAGGCGAACGTGTAGGGTAGAGGACAGCAAGGCGACGACGGTGACCCTGAGCCCTGTCCATCATATCTTCTTCGGTAGCCACAGATGATCCTCTGCATGAGCCTCGCCATGGCCAAGACGGAGTGCCGTGTATCGTATCCTGCCGGGGACGTCGGGATGGTGGGGCAGGAAGACGTCGCGACCGGCCATCATATGATGATCCTCGGCATGACCCTCACCACGGCCAAGACGGCGCTGTCTATCCTGCCAGGGACGTCGGCATGGAGGAGCAGGAAGACATCACGATGGTTGAGCAGGAAGACGTCGGGGGGAATGTTCGTGAGTGTGGACGGCGAGCAAAGGCGAGGTGCAGTACCGGTATTTAAATTCAGCAGTGACGCAGTGTAGCGATGCCCGTTCATTTTCTGGTGCATTTGTTGTAGTGGAGCCTTGGACGAAGTGATGGACATTTGTTGTAGTGGAGGAGGAAGTGATGGGCAATAATTTTGTGCTACTTCAGTTCGTGTGCAGCCTGCTCCGTCGGTTCGCACTGAATGGATGGGTTGGAAAATGCTGATGTGGCGCAAGGAGAGATCAGATAATTAGTTTAGTGGGGTTTGTTTATATAGAAGGTATAGATTGATACACTCCATTACGTGGTTTGTCAATAACATTACTTAATATTTCAATATATGAAATATACAGGGTCCCAAGCAGAGGTCTGATAGTCTACATTGTGGATATTACATGTGTTCTGTGATGTGTAACAGCCTTGCCTACAGGAGACACCCCGAGCTGGTAAGTTTGAACCTCTTCGACCCTAGTATGGAATCTTAGCTTGTTATGAAATACTAGACCTAAACTTGTTCTCTTGTAGTGGAAAGAAGATAAAAACAAGAAAAGGAGTCCATACAAGGATGACCAACTCTTAGAGCTGGTTGGCGACCTTTGCGGCTTCATCGTTGACCAGATTGTCGATTACAGAGGCGACTACCATGACCCAGATTCTGACTTAGGTAGTAATATTGTCTTCCAACACCTTCGTAAGACTCACAGACTTAGGTTTGGGCTTCTCGAACTCTTTGAACTTTTGAATTATGGCTTTATAATGGACTTATGATCGTATTTGTGGTTTGTATGGACTAAAAGACTTCGAATTATGGCATGTAATTGTGGTTTGTATGGACTAAAGGACTTTGAATTATGGCATGTAATTGTGGTTCATATGGATTATGGCTACTTGTGATGGTACTTGTGAATTATAACTATATAATGATTCTCTTGTGGTTAAATTTGAAATTAAATTTGAATTATATATAATATCATGTGGTCAGATTTGAATCTGAATTATATTTTTTTCCTAGAAAGGGGCGGCTGGATCAGCAACGCCCTTACAGATGGCATTTATAAGGGGGTTGGTGATTCAACCGCCCATACAAATGCATTTGTAAGGGCGGTTTGCTGAACCGCCCTTACAAATGGGCTGATTTTTAAAAGCCCCCGGCAAGAGGGGTTGGGATACCCGCCCTTAAAAACCCCTTGAGACCCATCCTTAAAAACCCTGGCTGTAGTAGTGTGGTACTCCTAATAGGATAAGTTGGATTATTGAAAGCCCTGTGATGCTTTGGTTTATTGGTAAAAAATGTTGCAATTGATATTGGTTATTCCTTTCTGCATTTAATCTCCTTATTGTATTGGTTACGAATGTAATTCATTGCTCCCTCTTTATTTTGGTTACTGGCATTGTTTTTGCTTCTTCTGTTTTTTTTTTTTTTTTTTTTTCAGTTCTAGCTGCATGCTGAAGTGTTATTCTGAATGTATACTTGACGACTTGTCAGTTTCCTAAATGCACAGCACTTTATTACCAGTACTCCCTCCCACCATTGCTATCAAAGATATGGTATTGGTGAGTTATTAACTTCTTGTTTTTGTTGTTTTGCTCCAGGAGTGTAGCACCGATTAATTCGAGTAATGTCTCTCTGCCCACACCATCATTGGACCTCCCAGATGTTGCAGATCTCTTTGCTCCCCCTGCAGACAATGCATCAAGGAAGAGAGAATCAAACGGGTCTGTTCTTCATGACTCGCGCAGTAAAATTCCAAGGATGCAATCACAACCCCGAGGCACAAGAAGTGCTGCAGGGAACACTCTAATTCCACCACAGCTTCGTGGAAGGTTAGTTTTTTCTTGTTCGTTTCATGCCTCCTTCGGTCATATGGGATAATGGGACCACCTTATTATTTGTATTCGCTCACCTCCTCAGCTAACCAATCGAATGAGGTTCGCGGGCTCAGTTCGGGAATGTATTTGCCAGTTGTTCACATTATGTATGTTGTATACCTGAGTAATGCCATCTTTGGTTACTGTTTCACAGGAGCAATGTTGTTACTGAAGATACGTGCGAACTCTTTGTGGCTAAACGAAAAGAGTAGCATCTTAACACTTTCTGAACCAGAACCTCTATTTGGACTTCATAGACACATGTACTGGCTCCCATAGTCCCCTGGATGTGGCGGCATGATCAAACGATGTTGCTGACTCCTAAAGAACTGAAGGAAGGATGCTAATGGTACCGCAACCTGGACTCTTAACCCACAGTGGGTCGTCGTCTGATATCAAAATGCTCTCTTAGAGCATTTCTTTGGTGCTCACTCGTGTTTCATGTTCAACGGTGCTACATGACTGATGTTGGATGCATGTAAAATTTGTAACTCTGTCATGTTATGGCAGCTAGATGCTACTCCTCTGTTTAGGAGTTAGGAGTAGATGCTACTCCCATTTATCTTTTGATCGGTGATGACAATCATGTATTCCGCCCCTGGCTTATTAACTATGTTCAAGCAGATTTCTCGCGAGTATATTTTAATACTCAAGGAATGCCGTGAACTACTCCCTCCGTTCACAAAAGACAGTCGTCGTTGGTGTACGTGCCACAAGTTTGACTCGATTTATAGAAAATACATGCAACATTTGTATCTCCAAATAAATTTGTTAAAAAACAAGATTTAAAGATCTTTCTAATGATACTAATTACTCCTTCCGTCCCAAAATAGATGTCATTCTGTCTTTCCGAGAATCAACATTTTCAAACTGCCGGCAATTATATATTAAAATATATAAATATTTATGCTAAGTAATTAGTATCATCGGAAAGATTTTAAGTCTAGTTTTTTAATAAATTTATTTGGAGATATAAATGTTGCACGTACTTTCTACAAATCTAGTCAAAGTTGAGAAAGTTTGACTTGCACGCTTCCCATAGCGCCATTCTTTTTGGGACGGAGGGAGTATGTATTATAAGTATTAATATTTTTTAATATATAATTGCCGGCAGTTGTTCCTCGAGAAACGCAAGCGATAGTCTTTTAGGGACGGACGGAGCACGTATTGTCTCTTAAGATTCTGCTAGCAAATGAGAGATTGTTTCTTTAAATGCTGTGAAGTACGTATTGTCTCTTAAGATTCTGCTAGCAAATGAGAGATTGTTTCTTTTAACAATGTTTTCACATAAGCTAATTCCACGCCTGCTGCAAATTGCTAACCTACCGCACCATTGCCAAGAATTTAGACTGATTGCACTGGGAACGGTATACGTTCCTCCAGTACCAATTTACCGGATGGAGAGCCGCAGCGCCATACTCTATCGCACCAGCTCATCCGCCATCCCTTCCTCCATCCGCCAAACATAGCGCGATAGTGGACGTCCGCTACGCGCTACGGCCCCACCAACATCCCGCGGCCGTTCATCCGCGCGCCAGAGCAGGAAGGGAGAGAGAAGGGGATGGCCGGCGGAGCAGCCGCACCCGCGGCCCGGCGGTCTCACCTCGCGCATCGGAGCCGCCCGTCCGCCGAGGAGCAAAGGAGCAGAGGACGGCGTCGGAGAATAGCCCGCGACGGAGCTGCCCGCCCGCCGAGGAGCCGCCGCCCGGCCGCCGAGGAGCTCCGCCGCTCGCCCGCCGAGGACGTCGAGGCCGCTGCGCACTCGCCGGTCCGCTACTGGACCGCAGCAGATCTGGAAGGAGTGTTGGGGCGGAGGTAGCTAGTCGGTCTCGTGTGTGCGCCCGCCGGAGAGGAGGCGCCCCCCGCTGCGCGCCGACCAGCCGCTGGAGGCAGCACCGCCACCTGTGCCCGATCCGCTCGAGGGAACAGGGCCGGGCGGAGAAAAAAGAGGAGGGGAAAAGAAAGAAAAAGAAAAGGAAAAAAGGAAAGGAAAAGAAAAAGTGAGGAGAGAGGAGATCGTAGTTGGGATGGTTGAATAAAATATAGGGTAGTTGGCATAGAGTAGAGATATAGAGGATGGATAAGTGCGGGAGAAAGTAGTATAGATGAGAGAATTTCGATGATCAGGACGGAATATTCTTTTTAGAGGATGGATTTAGAGTATGAAGAGTGCGGATAGTCTTACCATGTCCGAAACAGGTAAATTTGGCCAAAGACTTTGACCAAATTTATTTATTTCCGCTCGACACGTGTAATTTATTTTTCCCGCAACAAAGGAAAAATGTTCGCTCTCTCGGCCAAAATTTTCCTCCAAATTTGCTTCCTTCCTCCGGAAGGAGGCGCGTTTTCATCATCTCTCCTTCGCTGCCCCCAAGTCCCCCCATCCGCCGTCGCATTTGTGCCCAGCCGCCCACCGAACCCCGAATCGGAGGCTCTCTTGCTCGTGTCGATCAATGGTGGACTAGTGCTGAAGCGAAGACGCGAGACCTTGCGAGATTTCTGGCCTTGCTCCCCGCAAACAGAGGTATAATCCCCCCAATATTTTCACATTTTTTTTTGTTTGCTTTGATGATCATGTTCTCCGCGGCGCTGAATCGTCCGTTTCTCGCCGCGGAAGAGGGGGAGTTTGGTCGAACCTCTGATCGCCCAATATTTTCACGTTTTTTTTGTTTGCTTTGATGATCATGTTCTCCACGGCGCTGAATCGTCCGTTTCTCGCCGCGGAAGAGGGGGAGTTTGGTCGAACCTCTGATCGCCGATTGTTCCACATGGCATCCATTAACATCGCCTGCGGAGTGTGGAGGGCTTCTCTCCTATCCTCTGTACCCCTAAACCTCAAGCCAAACCCCTTCCATGTTTCCGCGGAGGGGGATTTTGGCGATTGCTTCGTGATGAGCGCAATGAGCGTGAGATTGTCAAGCCGACGCGTCTGTGAAACTAGTAGCTGTGGTCAGTTATGTTTCAACAGAGATATCATAGCTTGCTATCACAACTAGTGCTTCAACCTTCAGGCATAAGATTGCCTGCGTAATTGGTATTAATACTGTTTGCTTTGTTACTGAATCCTAGGACGATCAAAGTGTCATGTTCTTCAATGCCCTTTCAGATTTACCACTACAGATGCTATTTTGTAGGCTAATCTTGGTTTCTGGCAACAACTTACTGCTGCTGTCTTGCCATTGTATGGTCTACTAGTCTGGGCAAAACCTTTAGCCATCTGAACCCACCCTCCCCATCACGCCCAACACCCCCACCCACCCCCCATCTTGGTTTCTGGCAACAAGTTACTGCTGCTGTCTTGCCATTGTATGGTCTACTAGTCTGGGCAAAACCTTTAGCCATCTGAACCCACCCTCCCCATCACCCCCAACACCCCCCCCCCCCAAAAAAAAAAAAAAAAACACGCACACACCAAAGAAACAACAAAAATGTCCATGCACATAATTTCTGTGAACACAGTCTGCTCTTAATCTCAACATTTAGCCCCTTGCTACTGGGTACCACATTTAATTTTCCATCCTGCATGAAAGTCTGCTTGCAGTTGGTTGTGTCACCTTAAATCGGCATACGCCAGGACACTAGGACAGGGCAACTGTGTCATTTATCTTTCATGTAAATGTTTGTATATCTCCATTTCAATACTTTAGCTGTTTCAAAATGTTTCGCAGTTTTGGTGTTTATATATGCATCATCCGACCATTTGAATTTGAGAATATTTCAGCACTAGTACCAAGTTTAGGTTTTCTTATCAATTCAATAATCACATCGTGATTTGTCTGGTGTTGGTACGCCATTCACAGTTTTCAATCTTATAGGTTCTGCTTGCTTATATCTGCCAGCAACAACAGCTTAGGTACAATGAGCACAGCAAGAGTTCAGGGAAGATTAGATTACCTTAATTCACAAGAGCCTGGTGATGAATCATAGGCTACGGCTATTGATACTGTGGAAAGGCTGCTGGTAGAAGATGACATAGGAACTTCTCAGAAAATGAGTGCTGAGCCAATGAGTGGAACAAAGTCAGCTTCTATATTAGGAACAAAAGTAGCCCAGTGCCTGGCCAAAAGGGGTGATTGCAGTAGCCCACTCCAAAATACAGGTATTTTTGACTGGGCTGATGCTTCCAGTAATGATGAGTGCACAGCCATTATGATTTCCAGGAAAAAACAAAGGATCCATGCTAATACTCAAGGGAAGAATTTGACCTCCCAGAGATATGGTGGCAGCGGATCAACTACCATTGTTGGTTCCATACCAGAATGTAATGGTGGTGACTCAGGCTTGAATTCTTTTAAGAAGCCAGAGCCTGTTGGTTCCTTTGATGATTTAGATTATGCATATGATATTGGGCCATGTACTCAGATGGCAGCTGAAGCCATGGAAGCATTGTCCAATGCATCAACTGTAAATTATGTAGTCAGGGGGAATGCACATCCTGAAAGTTCAGTTCTTAGAACAAATTTGGGAAAAGAAAGCAAAGCCGATAAGATATGTTCTGAATCGCCAATTCAAAAGCGAATTGATGGAACTTCAAGCTCTGTGAAAAAGCATCCCAGCAAGTCAAAAGACAAGAGGAGTCCAAAACAGACGGCAGGGAAAGCAAAAGGAAGCATTCACAGTATCACTATACAGGGAGATTCAAATCATGAGGTGTCTGAAGGAATCAAGGGATCTGGTGCAACTGATTCAAATATGGTAGTTTCTGATGCTGTAATCCTCCCTAAAAGGAAGAGGACCTACACGTTTATCTCAGGAAGCTCAAAAGTTCAATTCAATAAAGCTGGGAGCTCAACTACACTTAGATCCAAAAGTACAGGAGTAGCCAACTCATCACCAACAAATCATGTGAGCATATCTGGCCCTGATTTGAATCAGCTTGCCAGATTAAAAAAAAATCCACATCTGCACAAGAAGATCATAACTCTAGTTTGACAAACAAAGTACGACTGATGGAGCTAAATAGCAAAAGCTCCCAATTTAGGACACAAATATCAAAGAAGCCATTGAAGAGAGGACTTGTGAAATCACCAGGTTCCAGAGAACTTGCCAGTCTGTTAAGAAATGAAGCATCTCCAGTTGTACAGACAAGCAGGCAAAGAAGAAACATGTCCAAAGTCCATGTTCTGTTGAGCCAAAGCATGGATAAGGAAACCATCAAAATGCAAAACAAAGGTAGTGGTCCAATACATTAGTTATATCTTTAATGGTCTGTGGATGAATCCCATTTTTAAATTTTTTCTTGGATGTTGGCAGATACTGATATACTTTGGACTACCAGTGGCGACAACTATTTCAGAAGCTACACACTTTGTTGCTGAAAAGTTTGCCCGTACAAGGAACATGCTTGAAGCAATAGCTATGGGAATACCTGTAGTCACGCCATCATGGCTTGAATGTTGATGAGAAGAAATACATTATGAGAGATATGAAGAAGGAAAAGGAGCTAAGCTTTAGCATGCCTGTCTCACTTAGCAGAGCCTGCAAAAAACCATTGCTTCAGGTTTTCCTCTAATTTCTTATATGAAGAGTCCAATTGAAATGGGGAAAACAAATAGTGACAGAGGGCAGTTGTATTCTCTCTTATGTGCAGAGAAAACTCAACATTTACAGTATGCTTACAGCATTCCTTTTATAATATTATCATAATGTTTCCTGAGGTTTCAAAAATCTGTTTCAGTGTAGAAGAGTATTAATCACACCAAACGCCAAGCCTAGCAAGGAGCTTCTGAAAAGTTTAGTAGTTGCAGCTCATGGTCAGGTATGAAATCTGTAATCTACATATCCGTATCAGACAACCATCTCACTTCCCTTGGTAGTTTAAGTTTGCATTAATTTATGAACCATGTAGCCATAGGGCATAAATAGAAAATATCCTATAATATGCTTTATGTTTTACTACAACTTCATGTGTAATGAATAATTTTGTATGATCTCTATACCTGCTAGAACTCCATTCTAGGTTCCATAATTTTCATTGGCTAATTTGCTCTAGTGCTAACTAAATTTTGTCAACTGCTGGGGAGAATCACAGCCTCTACAATGAAGAACAAAAATTTTGAGGGGGCCTTTGTAATCTCTTGCGAACAGGATCACAGTGTCTGTATGCCATTAATTAAGAGTGGTACATGTTATGAATTTTCCCTCCCAAAAATATTTTTCTATTGCTTTATCCTTTTCTCTCAATTTATCAAAAAGTTATGTACAATTGTTGCAGGTCTGGAAGTTTTTGACTCGGAGCTTCTTCTGAATGGTATTGTCACTCAGAAGCTAGAGTTTGCCAGGTACATGCTTGGTATCTTAACTAGCTAGAATCATGCTGTGTCTTCAACATTTTGATATTGATGAAATCTACCCTGCTTTCTAACTTTCAGGTATCGCCTCTTTCCATGAATAAACCATGTGAGCGCGATGTGGATAGGTTCTTCTGGTACGATGCAAGGCAGACAAAGCACTTCTGTACATATGCATCCTATGTGAGACTGCAGTCTTGGCTGTATTTATCTTTGGAGCCTCTGGCCCTTACCACTACTATTTGCTTTCTATTGGCTCTTGGCACACAGTCCATGTGGGAGTTTTGGTATTCTTTTGTTGTATGGCTGTGACCATGTTAGCCTTTGTTAAAACTAAGTACCTACATGGATTGGATATATCATATATCATTCTGCCAATGAGCCTATTCATAGTGGTAGAACCAATGCATTCCGCTGGTATTTTCTTGAGAGGGCAACGTGTAAGGATTTGGACCCAATGATTGCCTGTGTTCATGATATCAGCTCAAGATGTCTCTGATGCTTTTTTGTATGACAGAGTGAGCAGTATAATCAAGCATTAAAGAATTTATCTGTTCACCTACAAGCACTAAAGAATTTATCTGTTCACCCACTCGAACCAGCTCGATGCATTTGACATTTCTGGGTGTGTAACTGAGTTCTTACAGAACACGTTAACGTGTTGGCTTATATACAGCTAAGTGCAGTTGTGTGTTCAGCAGCACCTCTCCTTTTTGAAGTGGCACACATATTGAGCCTCTCCTCTTGTAGCATTTTCTTTATAATATTTTGTCCAGATGCAGTATGTAGCTGGTGTTTTTTTTTTATCCATAACAACACATACTAATGGTAATGTGAGTTGTGAGCAAGAGAGCAATGGCATCAAGAACACCTGTTTATTGTTGAAAGCGTGATGCAGTATGTTGGTACTAGGGGGATACTGGAAACAAGTAGTCTTGTTAAAACAGCAGATCAAGAGCCAGATTCTGGTTTGCAGTTCTTTGTATCGCTTCTTGTTTGTGTGCTGTTGTTGTGGATGTCTGGCATTTCTGCCTATCATGTTAAAACTGGTGTCCCCCAACCAGCTCTTTATTTCAGAACCTATCATGCAGGAGTCTGAGAGGTATGACAAAAATTAACATTCTATCTACTCTAAAAAAGGGAAACTTGTAACATTGTCTCCTCAAAGTTGTGGTAAAATCACCTAGGATGGTTTGGTTTTCATGAAGCAGCAGCATGTGAGGATTCAGTGTGTTCTAGAGCAGCCGTGCAGCGTTCATCTGCTACTCTCTCACTGATTCACTGCGTCATCTCGTTCTAGAGGATATCAAGCAGGAGCAGGAGCAGGAGCAGCAGTGCAGTGTTCTAGAGGATAGATGCAAATAGCAAGATATATAGCATTCCAGTGAACAGATGAGCATGAACCAAAGCCAATAAAGAACTAACTTAACCCAGCAAGAACCATAGAACGTTAACCGACAAATCAAATAGTAGGGACTTTAATAAGTTCTCATCAGCACAAATTTTAACACGACGACAAAGCAGCTAGCAAACGTGAATCAAGCACGTACACGTGCGTACATAACAATAGCGCCACAGCCCAGACAGACGATGGAGAGGATCTAAGTTTATTTATTAAAAGCCGGACAGGCCACACACACGTCAGGGCTCAGGTTGGTGAAGGCTTCAGGCTTGACTTTGTTAAAGTGAAATGTAAATGAACAAGTGATTGGAAAAACTGTATCTTTCATTGATCTCTGAAACATATTTATACAAGTGAAGGGGTGTCACGAAGGGACACGACTGTTCCAAAAGACATGTCCTTTTGGGAATGAAACTAACCGTCTAATCCTATCCACTATTCTTGTACCTGATGGATGAGATCATTTCGTCTGTTAAGGGGTGTCTGTTGGGAACAGACACTTGGGAATAGACACCGTTTCACAACACTCCCCTTGATCGAATCTTTCTTGAGATCTATGTAGTTGTAAGTTTGGATTCCTCGAAAAACCTGTGGGAAAAATCTGTGGGAAAAACTCCTTTAAACCTTATCAGGAAAATAAGGACAAAATAGCATATATATGTTTGTGATTTAAATAAACCACTATGTCATTGGTATCCCATTAAAAACCCCAGTGGGAAAAAAATATTGGAGATAGACATAAATATGACTCCTCCAAAAACCATATAGGAAAAACATGAGGAGCGGTATACAGTGATATGTCGCTAAAACTCCTCTAAAAACCCGGTGGGAAAATTAGGAGAAAATATGACGATATATTATTGGTATTTCCTCTTAAATAACTCACATGAAAAACCATGGATAAGTTGTGAGGGCGATATGTGTCTTTGATATTTTCCACGAAAACCCCGATGGGGAAAATAGAAAATATAACACATGCTTATGTTAATATTACCTCATTAAAAACTTTAACACGAAACCTTGTTAGTAAGACTTATAAAATAAAAGAATATAATATGATACTGGCACAGGTTAGCATCTAGAAGATGTCTCCCCCTGGTTCTTGCAAATTTAGTAGTCGTCGCATACCAACCTTATGTTCAAATTTTGAAATATAGAATTTGGTTAGGACTTAGTAGCTAGGTCAACGAGATTGTTGCTTGACATGATTTGCAAGATGTTTATTTCCCTACTTTCATGGGGATAATACAACTTAAGGGCAATATGCTTAGTGATATTTCTCTTTATGCAACCTGCTTGTATCTATGTAACATAAGCGAAATTATCTTTATAGACAATTTTAGGTGATTCGGTTGAATCAATACCACATGACTGTTGTATGTGGTTAATCATTATGCGAAGCTATACACATTCATGTACTGCCTCATAGAGTAATAATTTCAGAATGATTAGTAGAGGTTGCCATCAGAGTCTGTTTAAAAGACTTCCATGAAAGAGGTGTACCTCCATAAGAATACAATTCATGTTTGGAATTGGTCATAATGTTGACGAGATAAGTAACTAGTATCCATGTATCCAATCATATTGTCACTAAGATATCTGAGGATATGCTTTGCTCTCGTCCAATGACGATGAGTTGGATTTGCACTATGTCTAAATGGTATGTTTATTACAAATGCTATATCAGGCCTGATGCAATTTGCAAGATACATAGTGCTCCAATGACACTAAGATATGGAACTTTGGTCCCAATATCTTTTCTACAATATCCCATGGTCTAAATAGATCTTTCTCTATTTTTAGAGAATGAACAATCATCGGGATTTTATAATTATATGATTGATCCATATTGAATTTCTCCAATATTTTATGGATATAAGCTAATTGATGCACTAAAATCCTTGAAGGACGGTGCACAAGTTGTGAGCTTATTTGGTCTTACCCAAAATATCCATCTCCAATCCATATGATTGCTTCATTATACACAATGTATATTGCGATTTGTATTTGGATTCAGAATGTGAAGTCCATTGGGACTCATACGTCCGAATCTATCAAATTCATTTGATCTGCCAATTATTTTTAATTTGGAAACTTAATTTTCACATATACCATGGGGTATGTTATGCTAGGTCTTTGCGTGAAACCATATGCTACATGCTCTTATTGTTCACCACCTTGTTTACTCAAACAGAGATTTACTCAAACCAAAATATACTATAGCAAACAAAGGTGACATGAAACCACTATAGAGATTTACTCAAACAGAGATGACAGAGCATGATCATGGTGAGAATTTTTTATAAATATTCAGATGCATGCGACATGAATGCATGTAAGGAACTAAACATGCAATGGATGAGCAAACAACAAAAAGTGGAGTGGGTGCATGAATATCTTAAAATTAAACATGCAGTGAGATGCAAGAATTTAGAAGATAACTACTCAAAATTTTAAAGTCCTTGAGCAAGACTATCTCACCGTTCTTGATCATACTTACCATGACTTACGTAATGAAATTTGTGAGTGGTGCAACATCTATGTTCGTCACTTGAGATGTGATTTGAATTCTTGTGACGACGACCATTTCTTCATTCTACACATGGTTAGAAATAATATATATGTATACACAAACCTGTGAGATGGCAGGGTTCCAGTGTAGATGAATGTTGAATGTTGAGGGACCCTTTGCTCTTCAATGTCTTATGGAAACTTGTCGGAAGGTCGAAACGACATCTTTTGTCCTGTCTATTCCACAACTCAACAGAACAAGGGGTAATCCTACTAAAGCTAGTGATATACTAAACTAGCAGATATCAAGATCATTATCAAAATCTCTACACCAATTGCTTCTCCGGCAACGGCGCCAAAAATGCTTGTTGGTATTTAATAAGTGCAAATAGAAATGAAGGATTCCACAAGCGCACAGAAAATACCATTGTAGCATTTTACCGGGAGTAAATCAGGTATCGTTATTTATATTTTACCACAAGGAAGCAATGGTTAAAGAATCTGATAACTCACTATCATGTATCTACTAACTTAGCATACCTACTAGACTAAAGCAGGGGTAAATGATATATAAGAGGTAATATAATAATAAAGCACACATGAGAATTCTATGATAAATGAGTAGCTAGCTAGAGTGAGAGGACAACGGGAGAGATCAAGGTTCCTATACACTTCTCTATTACTCTAGTTCTATGGTAACAGGGGATGGATAGATATAGCGATCATACAATAGCACTTCGGGATATCAGAGCACTAGCCACAGAAAGGGATGAGAAGGGGACTAGGAATGTCTGACTACGGTCCTACGAACACCAACCCGGACGAGGTGGAATACGTCGGCCGTCAGGGCTGTCACTACCCTGGGGCTACCATAACAATCCGTAGGATTGGGTGCAATCTCAGGTAACCTCTAGTCTAGACACCATGTCTACACTATCAACTACTACTCTAATCTCATGAAAACTAGAGCACTCGATGCGAGCGGAGATCCCATACCAAAGCATGACAACTATACTAACAATCACAAGATAGGCATAAAAGTAAATAGAGAAGATAAATATATTAAAGCATAAGTCTTGTAAAGAATAGATACAAAGACAAACAAAATCTCTGAAGACTTCTCTAGAACTGCAGCGTAGCTCCGCTCTTCCTAACTCCCATCTAGATCTAACCTACTACATTGGAATGTATAGCCCTAATTCTCTAGAGAGGAAAGGTCATCCTTTCATGGGACACCTTTGCCTCTAATCCTGGACGAGAGATAGTGAAATTAGGGTTTAGGGGATGCCTCCTCCAGGGGCCAGGGGCCCTGTTTATATAGCCCCCTAGGATGCACCACAGCCCTCGGATCAAACTGACACAAATGGATTATTATTCATCCTCAAAGGCGGTGGAACAGGGATCCGTGAGGCTAATGCTAATTGGTTGAAGTCCCGAGGCGGCCGCCCCGAGGGTGGAGGCGGCCACCTCTCCACCGAGGCGGTTCGGCCTCCCGTTTGGTCCAGTGCCTTCTCGAGCCTTCCTGATTACAGAATTTTGACCGGATCCCGATTATCTCTATGTACATCTGACATGTGGGCCTTCCTTGGTTATTTTTAGCGGACACCCTGCAGAAACAGACATTCACCAAAACTCGTGAAATTCTGTCAGTATAACCCCTATATCTAGTTGGTGAATATATTTTAGTCCTTTCTTATGTTTAGTTGACGGTTAAAATTATGAGTTATCTACCGTCAACAGTAGGATAAGAGGATTTTATTACACCCTTATTATCAGTAAATGTTTATGGCAGATTGTTTGCAATATGATGCAAATATCAGATGTTCTAAACGATTAGGTTTAGACTCTTTGGTACATGTGAAGATTGCTCTTTGATTCCTGGCATTGTTTGTGTAGTATAAGTCTCCCCCTAATGCCTGGAATAATTCTCAAATTTTGATCAACATACGGGCAATGTATAAAATCCCTATAGAGTTAACTCATCGGGATCCCTAATGCCCATTGGTATATTGGGGTGGTGATATGGGTATGTGAAAACATACTCTATGCATAGATGGGAAATGTTTGGCTATAGCCAAAGTTCCACGTACATACAGTAATAGAGGGAGTTGTAGAAATGCAGTTTGATGAATTTGAATTAGCGATGCGATGTGTAAGGCCGCATGAAACAAACTTAGTGCTGGTAAACTACAATTCTATTTGAATAGGTCATTTAATTAATTTGATTCTCAATAAGAGATTCAAACCATTATTGATATGGATATAAGGTACTTAATATATATAGTTCCCAAAAAACCAAAATCGATCCATGTAAGAGGGATTTGATCCTGCATCCAGGATAATTCACTCTAAATTTAATATTTCAAGCAATGGGTTTGATATAATGGTGGTTCTCATGACCAAGAGACACATAGGACAATATTGTGTATGCATAAATGTGCATTACATAGCATCTTTATGGTCCATAAAAATGGTAATAGAGTCACATGTATGTTCTTTATATTTCAAGAAATTGAGTGGCTCATATTGACACTATAACCAATAGAATTGTTAATAATTCTCAAGTTATCCATATCGTTGAATAACCGAGGCAAAGTGTGCTAAGTTTTGTTGACATCAAGAGAGAGAATTATTTTGTATGCAACATTGGATACGGGTTATGTATGTGTAGTCAAATCCAAATGATGGTGTTTTGTTTTGCCATATCCGTTTTTAAGAGAAAACACTCCTCTTAGTTGTCATCTTGGGGTTTTGATATGAAAACCACGTTGATGGATATCTCTATATTTTATTTGGTACACTATCGAATCAGAATACAATAATGGATTCATGATTATTATTTGAGTACCAATAGGGAACATGACAGTAGAATGATCAAAACCCACTATCATGATATTGTGTGAAGCGATTATCAAAATATTTCCTTGTCTCTAGATAAGAATTTAGAAATATTTTATTTCCCTGTGTATAGAGTTTGTGGTGCAACTATCCACTAGGCAAAATACCACTTAGCATTTGGATCGACTCCCATATAAATCTATATATAGCATAAAGAATCTAATGAAATTCTTTATAGATATATAGATTACATACAATTTACTGGAATATCAAATGTGGTGGCACATTATTGTGATATTCAATTAAAATTGATGACAACATTTTAGTTTACAACACTAAAATGGGACGTAGATACTAGGTATCTTTGTAAATGGGGGACAAAATTTGATCTCCAAATCGATCAAGTGAAGTAGATTTGATAATCGTCTTATCCATGCTCATAGGACCCACTTTAAGTGTTTTGTTGCTACTTGGTTTCATCATGAAACTTGCTGTGAATAACTGGCCTTCCTGGTGGTGTTAGGTTGAAGATAGAAGCATGCTTCATATCTTTACTGGTGAGACGAATATTTATGTCCAATGAATTTCAAATCTCAATCAATTAAATGTCTCAAGGCATAGCATTTCTAAGTTGTGTGGCCGTAACATCCACAGATGGGACAAAATAAGGTTTTGTCATATTTAGGAAATGCCTTGACCCCAAGACATGCATGGGCTACATCTTATTGTTGCGTTAAATCTTACCCATTAAAGTTCTGAGGACACATGGTTTTTACCATAACCATAGTGTGGACTTTTTGTGATGAGTGATTGTCAACATGCCAACACAATGGCGTGTGTGCGTGTGTTTCTACTAACCGATGGCACGCGGTTTCGTGTCAAACAATGGTGTCTCTTGGCTTGTGTTGTTTGCAGGTGTCGAGCTCGGAGACGGTGGTCGACGGTTGGTGAAGATCAAGTAGGGCGTGCCGTGCTGACGGACCGGGTGCGGTGAAGGGCGGACGTGAGGCTTGGATCGAGGGACCTGAGAACCGGGCGGCCAGCCGTGGTGGCTGACAGCTGGGACAACGACAAGCGTAAGTGTACACGGCGGGGGATGCGTACGGGCTACGCTACTCGCGGAGGGTTTGGTGGTTTGTCCTCAAAACCATCGGCGACGGTTTGGTGGTTTCGCCTTAAAACCATCGGTGGCGGGTTTCCCTGGTTTGCGCCTCAAAACCGGGGTGAAGGTCCCACGCGGACGGACGACACGTGGCGGCATCGGGGAGATTGCGTGGAGCAAGGCTACCGGTGAGGAGGCGCGGTGGCCGTCGGATCAAGAGAAGCCTGAGTTGGACCCTTATGCCCCTGGCTAAGTGATTTGGCTCTTCATGTATCCAAGGGCAAAGAAGGAATGTAAAATAGTCTTGCCCCTATAAATAAAGGACGAGGGTCTCCCTTCCCCCTCACCTCTTTACCTCTTCCATTTTTATTTCTCCTTTTAGGATTTTCCTTCCTCTAGCTGCTGTGTGAGAGAGAGGTCTGCAAATCATTGATTTGTACTCGAACCAATGTGCGTGGCAAGCGGGTCGCCGAGAATCCGCTGTTTCCTCCGGGTTTAATCATGTGTCTGTGATTCTTGAGTTGTTTTTGTGGTTTTCGGGATCTCGGACAGTCAGCACGTGTATACAGCAGACAGTCCGAGCTCTCTTTTGCCTCTTGTGTTCTTGTGAGATTTCTTCGATTTGAGACCGTTTGAGCTCGTTCTTTTTGCGGTGGATCGATCTATGACACAAGAGTGATGTTTCCACCGAAGGAAATCTCCTGATTCCTCTTGAGATCAAAGATCCACGTGAATTTGTGTTCGAGTGCGCAAGAACGCTTTTCTTCATCTCCTTCTCGATTTCTCTTGATTCGTGTCAAATTGGGCCATGACTTTTTAGAGGTAGCCTCCCTATTGCCTTGTCAACCTATGGTAAAAATTTCGTGGCAATCGGAGTTGGTTTGACCGAGAAGTCGAGTTTTGCTTGTCCCGGGCGATTTCCGCGCGATTCTGTTAGTGCTGATTTTTAGCTACCGGTACTACCGATGGTACTACCGATAGCACATTACCGGTACTACTATCGGTAGTACCGGTACTACCGATAGCACATTACCGGTACTACCGATGGTACTACCGATACCACATTACCGGTACTACCGATAGCACGTTACCGGTACTACCGATAGTGCTGTTTCTTGTTCGTTGCTTGCCCGTTTAGTCTCCGATTTGCTTCCGGTTTGTTGCATTGGTTTTGTAGTGATCCGCTGTGTTCCTAGAGAACATCCACCCTCTCAATAGGGTCGTGATCACTATCGGCTTGTGTGATTGCTTCTTGGGGTGTTTGTTGAGTCGATGACCTGAAAGTTTCGAAAGAAATTTTGAGGCTCCCATTCACCCCCCTCTGGTCGCCGTTTCCGGTCCTTCAAGTTCATCGGATGGCATTATTACATGGCATCGAACTTTTTGTGATTCTAAAATTCAATTGTACTTTAGGTAATAGAGCATCGTTATGATGCTAATGATGATTCCTCGATAAGAGTTTATCATACACTTAGACCTGAAATAATATAGGAATTATTATAGAATACATATGGTAAGTTGCGGGAAACCCAAAAACGCAATATAGATGATATTTAGGAACAACATAATTGTGTTCTCAAGTGGACTCTAAATCCTAGAGATAAAATTATGACCAATCATAGTTGGCATTTGGGCAAAATTATTGCCTAATGTTTTTCATATCACTCGTGAGAGGTAGCCATATAGTGCATTAATTTATATCCATTGAGATACACGTATGTGTGATCTGGATGTGTATGGTGCTTAATTTAAATTAAACTCCATAATTAAATTGATCAAAATAGGAGATGTTCTCTTATGAGGATCATCAAGTATTGATAAGGATCCATGGAACGATAAATTTAACTTTACGGCCATTGACCATGTTGGACAATGGTGACCATCAAGAGTGAGATCAAACTCTTTCGGCTATTACTCCAACAAAGTTTAAATCATAGATTTTTTTTTTGAATTTACGCTAAGGGTAAACTAAAATTGCTATGATAGTGTTGTAATGGGATGCAAAACAAAAACAAGATAAATCTTGTATTATTAATGGCGTATATAAATCTCATTTGCATAACATAATGGAGGTAGTCACCATAAAGGTGTAGACCTCTAATTGGGCATAATCTGTGTTAACAGTAGATGCCAAGTTATACTTATGCAATTTGTATGAACCTGTCGTAAGGTAGTCATCAAGATTGATGTAGACCTTGGTTTTTTTTTGAGGGAACAGGAGGGGCAGAAGAGCCCCTACTGAAAAGTTTTATTAAAGAAAATAAGTAAAACAGTCTTTACAAGAAAGAGGTTTACAGCAAGAAGCTGAAACTAAAAACCAAGAATCTGAAAAACAGGAAGCTAGAGCAGCTTCAAGAGACAAAAAAGGAAACAAAGAAAATAAGAACAATTACACAACTTGCTCTAGCCATGATTCTATCTGAGGGAAGTATTTCTTCTTGGCTCTCCATAAGAGCTGCCCAAAGAACATCTTGAACAGTTGAAGGCATCGCAGGCAATCAACAGGGATTGCCCGAAAGATAAAATCATTCCTGATAGTCCATATGCTCCAGCACATGAGGATAATAACTTCCATGTCAAATTTAACATTAAGCTGTTGCTTGAAATTTTCAATTCTGAGCATGCTATCCGGGGTGCTAATGACAGCAAGGCCAAGGAGGCTCCAACAATTCTTTGCAAAAGGACAGTCCAAGAACAGATGATCCACAGATTCCTCAACCCCCAGAGAGCACAGAACACAGTTATAAGAAGGAAGGAACATATTTTTCCTTTTGATGATATTCCTAGTGCTAAGCCTGTCCGGACAATAAGCCAAAAAAAGACTTTGTGCTTGGGCTGACAGGAGGACTTCCAGATCCACTTGAATATGGGGTGAGCCACAGAGGTACCACTGAGATGTTTGTAAGCTTTATTTGATGAGAAAACAGAGCTTCCCCATAGGTATTGCCAAATGTCATTTTCGTGCAGCTGCTGCTGAGGCAGCAGGCAATTGTTGAAAATCTGAAATTGATCATAAGCTTGAACAGAGAGAGGCAACTGGAAGAGTTGAGAGGTATTCTGGCAAATCAAGGCAGAGCTAAGGGAGAGACCTGGCTTTTTGGCAAAAGAATGGAGCTCAAGGAAAGAAAGCCTGAGGGGTTGTCCTTGCCAACAATCATCCCAAAGAAGACAAGAGGTGCCATTACCAGCTTGGACAGAGGCCATACCTTTAAATTTGTCCAATAATTTCAGAATGTCCCTCCACCAAAAGGATCCTTTCTTGACATGATTTGGGAGCCGGCCATTTGAGTAATGCTTTTCCCACACCAGGTGAACCCAGGGAATATCAGCTTTGTTGAAAAATTTATGGAAGTTTTTCATCAGCAACGCCTCATTCTGAGTTTTAAGATCAAGAACACCAAGTCCTCCTTCTGCTTTTGATTTGGTGACCATAGGCCAAGCAGCCTTGGCATTAATTCTATTGTTGTCATCAGATCCTCTCCAGAGACAATGCTTTCTAAACTTGTCCACTTGCTCTCTAACAGTCACATGTAGATTGAAAGTGCACATGTAATAGGTGGGGAGAGAAGTGAAGACTGCATTTGTCATTTGGAGTTTACCAGCCTGGGAGAGAAAAGTTGAGGTACTGACCAACCTCCTTTCACAACGAGAAACCAGGGGGAGGAAATCAACTACCTTAGGCTTGGTGAGGCCCAAAGGAAGACCCAAATAAGTGAAAGGTAAAGATCCCACTGAGCATCCAAAGGTTGCAGCCAAGTGATTTGTTTTGACCTCAGAGAGATTGATGGGAACAAGCATGGACTTGCTAAAATTGACCTTCAATCCAGAGGAGGAGGCAAAAGAGTTTAGAAGGGCCTTTAACACAAAGAGGTGCCTAGCACAAGCTTCCATAACAATTAATGTATCATCTGCATACTGTAGAATAGGAAAATCTTCAGTGTAACTCAGAGGGATGGGAGCATTGAAAAGACCTTGTGCTCTGGCTTTATTGATTATTGATTGAAGAAGATCTGCAGCTAGGACAAAGAGCAAAGGGGAGAGGGGATCACCCTGCCTGACCCCCCCTCTTGCAGTGGAAGACTTTCCCAGGGGAGCCATTGAGAAGGACAGAAGAGGTACCAGACTGAAAAACCAGTTTCATCCAAGCAAGCCACTTGTCACCAAACCCTTTTTTTCTCATTACTTCCAACATTGTCTGATGTTCAATCTTGTCAAAAGCTTTTTCAAAATCTAGTTTCAAAATGATTAATTCTTTCTTGGAGGTGTGACAGAGATGCAGGTACTCAAAAGACCATGCAAGGCAGTCCTGGATGGATCTGGATTTAATAAACCCATACTGGTTTGTGTGAATCAGCTTGGTGATCACAGGCTGTAATCTATTGGCAAGGAGTTTGGTGAGCAGTTTGACAGAAGTATTGAGGAGGGATATGGGTCTGAAATCACCAACTCTGGTGGGACCATCAATCTTTGGAATAAGGGTGATGAAAGAGCTGTTGATACTTTGTAAACAAAGATTCTCAGAGTAGAAAGCTTCACATAACTTGTAAAAATCAGTTTTTATAATGGGCCAGCACTTCTTAAAGAACTCATTGTTGAAACCATCTGGTCCAGGGGATTTATCCAAAGGGAGCTGCTTGATGACATCATCAATCTCAGCCTGACTGAAAGGCTGTTCTAACATACTTAGGTCCAAGTCACCGGTAAGCAAAGAGTCAAGATCAAAAAACATGCCCTCAAAGCATGAAGTACCCATTCTGTCTTTGAAATCATTCCAGATCAAATCAGCTTTGGCAGAGTGCTCATAGATCATGTTGCTGGAACTGTCAACTAAACAGGTGATAGTGTTAGTTCTATTTCTGATAGTAGCATTAGCATGGAAGAGCTTAGAGCACTCATCTCCAAGCCTAACCCATTTGATAGCCCCCCTTTGCCTCCAAGTAAATCCTCCACGATGTAGAAGTTGGGAAAGTTTTTGATTAAGGATATCTCTGAAATTCCACTCTTCTAAAGAGAGATTCCTCCATTCTTCTATGAGATCTAAGAAGGAAAGGACAGCCTCAATGTTTGAGATTGTTGATTTTAACTTGGACAACTTGGACTGCCATTGTCTAAGGGCTACCCTTAGTGCCTTGAACTTGGCAAGTAATCAATTTTGCAGGGTCACTCGGGGGTAGTTGTCATTCCAAATTCTATTCACCAGAGGAAGAAAAGACTCATGTTGCAGCCAACAGTTCTCAAATCTAAAAATTCTGCTCCTTGGGATGCTTGTTTTGATCTCTATGATACGGGGCCGGTGGTCGATACTTCCATGACTAAAGAATGGGCAGCGGTGTTGGGATACTTAATAGTCCAGACCTGAGAGGTGAAGAACCAGTCTAGCCTTTCCAAGAGAGGGGGGGACTGCTTGTTAGTCCAGGTAAACTTCTTCCCATGCAGAGGAATTTCAACCAAACCAAGAGAGCTTATGGCATCATTAAAATTCAACATATCAATCACATCTCCTCCTGGTCTGTTCCTGTTCTCAGGTCTTCTGATGAGATTAAAATCACCAATCAACAGCCAATCAATATCATCAGGCATCTGAATGTTTCCTAACCACTGAAGGAAAGCAGCTTTACCATCAGGTTCACTAGGAGCATAAACTGAGGTGAGAATCCACTCATCATTGTTATGGAGGGAGTGAAATTCAATTGACAAGGCAAAGTCATTCTGGAATATTAGACTGCCAGAGAATATTGAACTCTTCCAAACCACCAGAATACCTCCAGAGTTCCCAGACTCACCAGAAGAGGGAAGGAAACAGAAATCATCAAAACTATTTGGGCAGAAGTTTCTGACATATGACAGATCGAAGAAATCCCTTTTTGTCTCTTGGATACTAATAATATCACAGTTGGTCTCACCTATTTTATTTCTCAAGGACTCCCATTTTCTTTCTGCATTGATGCCTCTGATATTCCAACAGAGGACCTTCCACTCCTTATTCAGATGAGGACTATTCATTGGAAACAGATAGTTCAGGCTTCATCAGATTGAGCCGAGGCAGCATCCTCAGGAGCCGCCTTCATCTTGTTGTACTTGTTCTTATTGTTCTTGTTCTGGCTACCATCAGTTTTCTTTGGCGGATTCTTGGAAGTAGAGGAGACATCAGAGCGAGGAGTCAGAGCAGACTTGCTGTTGCCAATAGGCTCTCCAGTCCTCCTTTTCTTCTTAAGAGCCTCATCACTCACCAGAGCAACATCAACATCACAGAAGGAAGAGCACAGGTTTCTGATGATCTTGGGAGACAGGGTTGGGGGCTTGGAAGTACATCCCACGCATAGCTTTTCCTTGCAAACTGGGTTGTGGAAACCCATGTTGCTTGTAAGGAGCCTAGGACTCCTCCTGAGCTCACTTTCAACCAGAACAACCTTGTTTTGTCCTCTACCCTTAGGATCTTTGACTTCTTTTTCAACTGGAGGAGCCTCTGAGGGATCAACATCAGTGACTTCATGTTCAATCTCTGAGATGGAGCAGCAAGGAGGAAAAGTCTTCACAGGGCACTTAGAAGGAAGTGAGAAACCAATACTATCCCCACTGGAAATGCAAGACATCAGCCCTTTGATTCTAAGAATATCCCTAGCCTTTACAAAGTGCTCAGGAGAGAGGAGGACAGCAGTGAAGAAACTGGCCCAATCCAGAGGGACCAAAGACTGAGGGACAGTTCCATTTTCAGGGCAGAAGAATTTAGCCCATGGGCTACACCAAGCCATTGTAGAAGTAGGATAGGGTGGTGGGGGACCAAACTGAGTAAGAGCCAGCCCAATCTGCAGATTCTGGGGGCCATTCTGGAAGCCATTCTGTGGTCCAGTCTGGGGGCCATTAAGTGGATCATTTTGTGGCCCATTCTGTGGACCATTCTGAGGTTCAAGCTGCTGTGCCTCCTCAGCGAGCTGCTGTTGAGTCTCAGTCTCATCCATCGAATCCTCCAGGATCTCAAGAGGAAGCACATTAACAGGGGGACCCTCTGACTGAGGTAAGTTGACCTGGTTATCATCGAGCACAGCAGCATTGGCAATGTTCTCCATGTCAACATGCACAACATCCATGGCATCAGCATTCTGATCCTCTTCCTCTTCGTTAACTTGATTGAGCAGATCATTCAGCTCAAGTAACATCTCATGTTGCACTGGGTCCTGGACAACCGGATTGATCTCTAAATCTTCCATCTCATGCTGCACTGGGACCTTTTCTTGGCCTGCTACTTCTCCAAGCTGCTGCTGAATCTCATCATCATCCACGAGCTCGTCTTCCTGAACTTCATGATGCAAGAGATTTTCCTTTGGGTTTTCAAGGGCAGGTAGATGAACCTTTAAAGACATCTCATCCTGGATAGGAGCCAAGTCCTGTGGCTCCCCCATGGTATTCTCTTCCTCCTCATTCACCTTTTCCACGTCTACTGAAGCATTCAAATCCAAGTCTTGCTGTTCAACAGGGACTTCAATCAGGTTCAAATCAAGGCTGTTGTTGACACCTGCTCCCCCATTCTGCTGTTGAAAGTCCTGCCCCACAAAATTGTGACAAGGGGAACCACCGCCCTGAGTAGCACTCTGTCCACTGAAAATTGCTGGATGAAATGTTGGGCCTTGAATAGGCTGACCAAAACCGAATAGATCAAACAGGCCACCAGGAGTCCCCTGGGGAACTGAATGTCTGGAGACCGAATGAATAAAATCTGGAAAGCGGGGCGGACTAGAAGGGCACGCTGCCACACAGCCGGTTTGAACCAGGTCAAAAAATCATGGGTCGCCCCAAAATCCCTAGCAAAGTTGTCAAGGGGTCTTTCTTTCATTTTTTCCTGCAATTTTTTCCACTTCTCGTTGCAATTAGCTGCAATGTGGCCCCAACCAAGGCAGGCATCACACTTAATGGGGGCAGCGCAATTACGCCTTGAATGAGTGGAGGAATGGCAACGACGGCACCTCACAATAGCCGAGGCATCAGTTTTAACCGAGTCATCAGCTGCAATATTATTCAAACTCAAATTCAAATCAATTACAGTGGCTGAGACAGGGCGATCAGATCGTTGGCCTCGCTGCACTATCATTCTCAATGGCTGAAACCAGGTTGAGTAATCAAATGCATCCCAAAAGTCTTTTGCAAAGTTGTCCAGCCGTTTCCCGTTGAGGCCATCAATGATTCGTTTCCACTTCTGATCACAATTCACTGAAATATGGCCCCAAACTAAACAGGAATCACATCGGATGGGCGCGGTGCATTCCCACCTTGCATGAGAAGTCGAGTGGCAGCGCCGACAAGAAACAGTTCCCGAGGAGATAGGCGGCTCAAGAGACGTCATTGAGTTAAAGCCAGAACCCAGATTTAAATCAAGACTTAAGTTCATCTCTGGCGGAGTGAGACCGCCATGTGACCATTGCTGGGCAGCAGAGCGATCAGAAGGAGCAGGTTCAGTTGCACAAGCAGGACTTTCAGCAGGAGCAGCTGTCAGGTTCTTTTCCGGTTGCCTGGCCGAGGATGAACTATTAATTTTGAACTGCTCATAGATGGTTTGATTGGAACGCTGGATGTTGTCAAGCATCATCTTGGTGTAGAAGCTAGAACCCGAGGATTGACCCTTACTGAAAACTTTTGGCTGATGAGCAGAACGCCTGACCTGTCCAATTGGGACTCTGTTTGCGCCAGAGAGAATCGAAACATGCTTTGAGGAGGCCTGAGATTTGCCCTTGACATCAATCCAGGGATGAGGCTTCGGGTTGATACAAGCACGAGCATGAGAGAGACCAGCCTCATTGTACAGGTGGAAGAAGAGCTCGAACTCATTGCAGACAAATCTTCTGATTTTATACACTTGAAACCCAATCTTTTTATTTGAGACCACGAAGAAGAAGATCCTGTCCTCAATCTGACTGACATGGAATGCAGAGGCCAAGCCACCCAGAATCTTGCTCAAGCAAGCGGCAACAAACTCAGGATTCAAACGAAAACGACAGCGTCCGAGGGCCACAATCATGGAGAAAGAACCAGCATCAGGGATTGCTGGAGCAACAGGTAGCCCAAAAGAAGCCCGGACAAAGTTGCTGAAATCTTCACCTCTGGCCGCCGCCCCAAGAGCTGGAAGTGGAGAGGGGGCCATGGAGATCGAGGAGGGGGGGGCGGGGGAGAAGGAGGGATCTCACCTGGGAGAGCAGGCTTCGGGGAGGAGCCGCCACAGCTGCAGACCTGCCGTCGGCGGCTTGGAGCGACAGTTGAAGAGCAGCCGCAGGCTCGGGGCGGCGGGGGGGCTTCACAGACGCCGAATCCGAAGAGGCGGAGGAGAGAGCCCCGAAGGAAGGACGAGGGGGCCCGAGCTAGAGGCGCTGGCCAGCGCCGGTGGACGGGGCGCAGGGCCGCGCCCGCAGCGGCAGCGGCGGCGGGGCGGACAGGAGTCCGTTCTCCATCCAGATCTTGGTTAATTCGCAAACGAATTGGGTATGCACGTTGTGGATAGTCACTAGGTTATGGACTTAGTGTAGATCCCATAGTAGCAACTATGGTGCTACCTTGTCTATGACCAATAGGAATGTGAATTAATGGTAATTATCTTTGTGAAAAGATGTAGACCAAATATTCTAATTTGTGATGTTGGGTACACACGTTGAGGATAGTCACTAAGTGTTTACTTAGTGTAGATCCTGCAGTAGCAACTATGGTGCTACCTTGTGTAATGGCCAACAAACAAATAGAGAACATGCGCGCTATACAATTGATGAGAAAATACACATAAATGTTGCATCCATAAGTTAAGCGAGTAGAGCTTTAAAATTGAAAAGCTTAGATGGGCCGTCAGCCGCAGCACCAGGCCGTGCAGGCACCGTCTCCTGGGGAAGGCTGGGCGCTGCCGCCGGGAAGCAGGACGGTCATGTGGAGCGCACTACCGCGGGCTTGGAGCCACCGATTCGGGCTGGCCGACCACGGGAGCAAGTGATTGAAAGAACTGTATCTTTCATTGATCTCTGAAACATATTTATACAAGTGAAGGGGTGTCACGAAGGGACACGACTGTTCCAAAAGACATGTCCTTTGGGAATGAAACTAACTGTCTAATCCTATCCACTAATCTTGTACTTGATGGATGAGATCATTTCGTGTGTGAAGGGTGTCTGTTGGGGACAGACAGTTGGGAATAGACACCGTTTCACAACAGACTTGCCTCCGGCCTCCAGGTCATGGCGCTGCCTTAGCCTCATCAGTGGACAGGAAGGAGTTCTCGGCCCCGCTGGCGCCAGTCACCTTCACCGTCGTCTCCACCACCAATGGACTTGGATGAAGCACAATCATAGCTAGGGGATCTTGTAATGGGATCACCGTATAGTTAGTGAATCCAGCCTCCAAGAATATCTTCTTCCACTGACACTCATCCCTCTCAAAGCCATGTCCTCTCATCATGTAAAGATCAAGCAAAAGTTGCGCCTCGGTTATCGCCCCCCTATACCCAAGAACGGCGTTGATGATGAACACCTTTCCTCCCATTGCTGGTATCGCTTCCTTGCAGCGTTGTAGTATCTTGACGCATGAGCCATCGTCCCATGAGTGCAAGACGAGCTGAGATGAAAAATTATCAGTGCATGCTACCAATGTTAAGATAGAGCAAACATGAGTATACATTCTGTACTGAAAAGTACAAGGGGCTACCTTGAGTAGAACGGCATCTGCTGGCGGAATTGACTCAAACATATCGCCTGTCACGAACTTGACCGTCCTGCTGCCCTCAGGTGCGCTGCTGACCACTTGCTGGAGGTCCATCACGGTGCACTGCATGTCTGGAAAGGCTGCAGCGATAGCAGCCGTGGCTGCGCCGTGGCCGCCGCCAACATCCGTCAGAGTCTTCAGGCCCTTGAAATACCCGCCGGCCTCTTTGATCACAACCTCCATGATGAATCGGCTATCCGCCACACAAGCTCTGTTCATGGCATCGTTAAACGATGTGTCGCTCTGGGTGAGACTCCAAGTCGATGTACCGTGGGCCGCCTCGAAAACGGTCTTGGTACCGGCTGGATCTCTGAACCAACGCTCAAGGTCGAAGAAGGTAGACACAGTGGTGCTGGGGCGCGTGCACAACAGCAGCATGTGGGACATGTCGCAATTCAAATCGTTGTCGGCCTCCTGGACGAGGAGCCGCGACGTCCGAGTCAGCTTGTACACCGTCTGGCTTTCAGCTGACGCGGACTCCTCGTCGTCTTCCTCGAACAGCCCGAAGAAGGCAAGGAAGCGCAGAAGGCGGCTGAGGTATGGCGCCTTTGCCGGGACGAGGCCGATCTCCTTGATGAGGTCAGAGACGGTGGCCGCTCCGCTGCAGCGTTTGATAGCAGTTGGAATGCCCAACTCCACGGCGCACTTGGTCGCCGCCGACTTGAAATGGGCGAGGCCAAGGCTGCAGAGGTGACTGTACCCTTGCAGCATCTCGCTGTTCTGCTCTGCACTCGACATGGTGTCGCTGCATGCAAAAGGCCGGAACAAAAGAATTGGTATTAGAGACTATATATGTCAATTCAATTATATTTCTTATTTTTTTAAAAAAAAGAATTGACATTAGAGACTATGTATGTATATAATCAATAATATATAAGCTGCAATTATATAAAATAACAAAGGAACAAAACAAAATACTAGCACACATTAGAGGTAGATTCATTACACTGACAGAATGTTATATATCATCATCGTCCGTCCTAAATGCTTATAATCCAAAAATCCATATACTATTTGCTAAGTGATGAACATTCCTAAATATTATGTGCATTTATATGTTACACACGTGTAGCTAGATGAGATACATGGCAAATCTGTGAGAAAAGAAAAATGCATCACAAGTTTAAAAAGGCGGAGAGAAATTAAATGCCTGTTGGGTTATTTATAGGCCCGGCCCGCACAGCCCAAGCGGCTCCCAATATAACTAACTTGGTCCCTTCCTTTTGCTCCAAACACACACACACACACATACACACACACACACACACACACACACACACACATGGTCCCTTACAAATCCCGTACAACAACAACAGGGACACCTACGGCCCTCATGGCCTCATCCTTGTCTGGTGTTCTGGATTTTCTAGGTCAAAAATAGCCATGCAAGTTGGTCAGCCTAGATCGACCCAATGCAGCGTTTTTAAGCCTAACCCACACTATCCTACAAATTTGGATTGTTTTATTATTTATTTATGTATTTTTGGGTTGACCCAACCCAATGCAGCCCTTGACACCGGTGACCAAATGGTGTCCTGTCACAAACTCAGAACGGCTAGCGCATTTTGCAGCGGAGTTCCATGGCTCTTCAATTCGTCGGAGAACATGTGCGCCACAGGACAGGAGCAGAGCCCTGCAGCATCATAGGGGTTGGGCTCTCGATGCCAAGCGGCCGGAGCGCCTGCCGGGGTTTCAGGCCCGCGGAGTCGCCCACGTTCCGTGTGGCGTGGCCTGGGTGCTTGCGTGCGAGGTGATGTGCAGGGAGGCGGTGTGTACTGTTGGCTGCCAATCGGAGAGCTAAGCTGTGTGGCCGGGATCGATCTGGCTACGCCGGCCGGAGATGTGAAGGCTGGCGACCGGCGGGCGGATGGGACTAGCTAGGTGCGGTGGTGGTGATGGAGACTTGGAAGGTTGTTCTACGAACCTGAGAACGCTCCGGGCGCTCTGCTGCCCCTCCGTCTCGGCCTCAGCCGCCTCTAGAGGCACCGGCACAGGCAGTCCCTGTTCCATCTCCATCTCCATCTTCTTCTCCATCTCCATCTCCCACAGCAACGTTCTCTCCCTTTTCTCTAACTCTCAATGCACCGGCTAGTGTTTGTCTCTCTCGATGGCTAGTTGAGAGATCGGCTACTTGTAGGACTCTGGGAGCTGTTTGGTTCAACGTTTTTGGCCCGTAAATGGTTCACGATGGGGAGACGGCGAGGACAGGTTTCAGAGATTAGGAATTCTCATGTCTTACAGGCTGCTGATACAAGAGTCATAGCTCCGCTTTTATGCACACGCAGGTGGAGACGTAAGACACACAGCTCCCTTCGCCTATTCCGGTCCAAACGACGACTTGGCCCAGCATTTTCAGTCATCACATCTTCAGTTACTGATCGCCGATCTCATGGCCATCGTCAGGTACCTGACACTTTGCGGAGTCAGTCTTGTAGAGTACCGCTAGGGACCGGAGGCGGTGGGCTATAGCAGTATAGCCTATGGAGTTCAGCAAATCTACCGAAGCCGGCACAATGGCACTCCAAGTCTTCCAGGACGAGCTCGAAGGGAATGCCCTTGAGGCGCAGCGCCGCCTCCGCAGGTGCGCGAACAGGCTGCCCAAGGCGCCGATGAGCTTCACCGGCGGCGACATCTCTTGAGTCCGATCAATTCTCCATGTCTCTTACTATCATTTCGGGGAAATTTTATTATGAGAATCCATTAATTATAATGACTCTGGTGGCGGCGCCCATAGATACACTGATCCTGATTGATGATGATGTAGCCATAGTTGGTGTGCTGCTTGCTTTCCAAGAATTGGCAGCTAGTATTTTTTACTTTCTTTCTTTTTTCTGTTCTATGTCTTCTTCTGTTCTGGTCAAACATCTGGATTTCTGAGAGAAGATGATATCATGAATTGACACGATAGAGCTGTATCAGATTCTGATCGAGTTGTATGATGTTTGGTTGGCCCAGCCCGTAAAAGTTCACGCTGTAAAGAGATCCAGCCCCACGCAAAATTCATTGCCCTTCCTCTCCCGGCGCTATCCGCTCCCCTCGCGGTCGTGGTCTTAAAGAAGAGAGCGCCGTCGCTCCCGTCCCGCACACGTCGCCCACCTCTTGCGCATGCCAAACATATGGTACGGCGTATGGGCGGAAACGATTATCATTCACGTTCCCTTTCCTTTTTTTTAAACCAAAAACAGCACCCTGGTTCATATGGAACGCTCCGCACTACCGCTGGACTGGGACGTGTTCGCCACTGACATCCTTCCTTCCCGTTGCTGTGCAGCCACAGCACATGAGTTCAGTTCAGTATATAAGCTTCTGAATCAAAGTGGCCATCGCGCCATACACTGTTTTTGCAGCGTTCCACAAAGCTAGCACCCATCTCCGTCGTGTCGACGTCAGCGAGCGCAGCGCCACAGCGGGGTCGTCGATCAGGTCCTCGACGTCGTACTCTCCTGCTGCAGCACGCGCAGGCGCCGGATAATCTCGGCACGGCAGATGATCTTGTGGCCGCCAAAATCGGCGTTGAGTGCTGGCGCTCGCAGGGTCTGGAAGGTTCAACGAGCACGATGACGAGGGCCCGTCCTAGAGCTCCCCATGCCGGACTGGGCCCGGTACTACAACGGCGATGTGGACGGAATTTTTTTTTCAAATTTAGCACTTTTTTTTAACTATTTACAAATCTGCCACGGTGAAAAAACTATTTCCAAATCTAGTAGGTTTTTACGCGCCGGAGACGAAGGCGCGGCATTTCACCTTAACCGCGCCTTGCATGGAGGCGCGGCTCGGGCGGCCACGTGGCCACCCAAGTCGTCGCTCCCGCCGACGTGGCCGGTAAAGCCGCGCCTCCATCGAGGGCGCGGCTTAACCGCGCCTGCATCTAAGGCGCAGCTCGGGCGTATAGAGGTCCAGCCCGAGCCCGAGCAGTTCATTTGTTTCTCTTCATCTCTGTCGCCTGTCGCCGCAGCTCGTCGCCGCAGCTCGTCGCCGCCGCCCGTGGCCCGTCACCGTCGTCGTCCCGGTGGTCTTCCCCTCCTCCACCACGTCCTTGCCCCCCCTCGCCTCTCCCCTTAGTCCTTGTGGGTAGAGGGGCGGGTAGGGGGCGACTAGGGGGGGTTAGGGACGGTGGGCGTGGGATGGCGCCGCCTTAGGCCATCTCCGCTGTTTGGGGAAGCCCCCCACGCTTCACTACCCACAGCTGAGAACCGTAAGTGTCCGATCCTTTGTTTTACCCCTCTTTGGTTAGAGTGACATGCTTAGTTGAATTATGTGGCCTTGGTCCTATAGTTAGTTGGCTAGGATGATTTGGTTAGCGTTACTTAGTTGTAGCTAAGTGGATACTTGGTTAGTTTAATTATGTGTCCATGGTTAATTATTGATTCCATACTATATATTGTTTCGATAGATGAACGACTTGTATCGTAAGGAGTATTGGACCAAGAGGGGTCGCCCTAAAGAATTATACCCCGATGCCTCTTGCAAAGATGCCCCGTCCCTCCGGAACTCCCTGTCCCTCTTTGTGATCGTGGTAGAGAATGTCACGTGTACCTATCTCGCCATCCCGACACCGCTGCCCGTGCCTTCTACACTTGTAGTTCACAAGCGGTAAGTAATTCTTGCACTTTAAATTTGTCATATTTTACGTGACTAGTCAACCGGAAATTTAATTTATGGTTGTTTTGCAGGACCATAAGAAGTGTTATTTCTTCCAATGGATCGACGGGCCGGACAAGTTTGATCCTAGCTACCTTCTGTTCAGTGGTTATCAATGGTGTAAAGGAAGGCAACCACATAGCAGGTTTAAACGGTGGGTGCCACCTCCACCTAACCCCCCGCCAATGAATGAAGAGGAGAAGGAATTAGCCAAACTTAGACGTCTTGAATCACCGCCTCGCTGCCATTGTGGAGACTATTTTGTGATCAGCGATGAAAATCCTAATGAATTTGAGTGTGGCAACCCTTATCCCGTAAGTTTCTAGTGTTTGTGTCTGTGCATGCTCAGACCTTTTATTTCCAACTCTATGTGCATCCTGTAACCTTCTATTTTGTAGGATCGGGCATATACCGCGCTCCGGAAATGCCTCTTCAGGGAGTGGTTGTGGGGTCCCAAGTCTTATTGGCGGAGGAACAACAGGAGAAGAAGAGGAAAACCGTTGTCCCCGCTCCTCCTGTGTTGTGCAAGTGTGGCGTCGAAGCTCAGTACGGCCTAGTTCCTTCGGAGGTTGGAATTGGCTATTGGTGCGGCCATATGGTCGACTATGATGAGGTTGGTGCATGCTCATATGTTTTACTTTGTGTCTAATTGTACTTTGTGCCATATGGCCACATTTTAATTGTTGTGTTTGTACACAGAGCACCCGCAAATGCAGGTGGGAGTATTTTGACGATAAGGCTGACTACAAGCATCAAATTAAAATGAAGCAAAGAATGGGTGAAAGGTTTCGTTGTGGAAATGAGCTTGTGGAGAACTACATCAAGCATCGTAAGGAAGAGCAGAGCCGCAAGGCTCACGATTTGCGTGTCCAAACCCCAAGCAGTGTTGCACATAAGAAAAGGCTTGAGTATGTGAAGAAGAGGGACGCGGTGCGTAAGGCCGAGCAGGCAGAATGGGCAGAGTACCAGGACATCAAAGGACTTGAAGCTAAATTATGTCTCAGTGAGTATTTGAAACCCCTAACACTCTTGTGTGTTGTCTCCCATTCTTATTGCATCGTAACCGTTTGGTTTTTATAACTTCAGAGATTGGCTGCTCTGGGAACTGGGAGGTTGAGGAGGCCCGTTCAGCTTATCTGGAGCAGACGGCAGCGGAGGCCGAAAAGCGGGCTGCTGAGCGGGCTGCGGCTGCGGAGAAGGCTTTGGAGGACGACACCTCTAGATTGGATGAGCTCATCGACCTAGTGTTGGCCGACGTGAAGGTGCAAGGGGAGGTTCACTTGCAGTCCGTAGATGAGGCAAAAGCACCAGAGAACAGCCAGGTTGTGCCATTGGTTCCAACAGAGGAAGAGGAAGAGTGGGATACACAAGCTATGGACGAGGCGGAGGCTGCTTACTGGAAGTCCAAGGCGGATGAGGCAAAACCAGCCGAGAGTAGCCACCCCAGCCAGGTTGTACCAGGGGTGCTCATTGAGGAAGATTTTGAGTGGGATACCCAAGCTATTGATGAAGCCGAGGCGTTGTACTACAAGCGTAAGGACGAGGCCGCACGTTCGACTCCAACCATCAACGAGGTTGTGGTAGAGGAGGATTGGGTCCCCAACTCACTCAGCGATGACGATTCGCCCCCCAACTCCAGTAGTGATGAGGATTTGCTTCCTGGTTATGTTTCTGATGTGTAGGCCTCATTTGGTACAAAGTGCTTTTGGTGAAACTGTCTTGTCATGTACTTGGACAGATTCGGATTGTGTATGACCTTTGTATGTCATGTAAATTCGTTGTGTATGACCTCTGTATGTCATGTAACAACTCTTATTATTAGTACTAAGATGTGTCATGTAGTTGTGCAAGTGTGGCGATTGTGCTTTTGGCTTTTTAGTACCAAGTCAAGTTTGAACTCATTAGTACTAAGGTTGTTGTCTGGACTAGCCTCGGCACTGCTGGACTGAAGCTCGTAGATCTCGTAGCCAGGAGGAGCTGCGCCACAACTGGGGGCGCGGTTCCTCACCTTAACCGCGCCCCCAGGAAAGGCGCGGCTAACACGCGCCACCGACAAAGGCGCGGTTAAGGTGAGGAAGCGCGCCCCCAGTTGTGGCGCGGCTCCTCCTGTCTGCAGAAGCAGAACGAGCTTCAGTCCAGCAGATGCTGAAGCAGAAGTAGAACTATCTCCTGGCGCGGCTAAGGTGATGAATGCACAAAACCAGAGAACAAGATGACTTCATTAACTGAACAACACATGAGTTCGAACTTGCATTTCATACGTTTCCAAACTCGACACATGAGTTCATTAACTAAACGGGGGGGGGGGGGGGGGGGAGGGTGCGGGGGGTCACAATGGCACTCCAAGTCTTCCAGACGAGCTCGAAGGGAATGCCCTTGAGGCGCAGCGCCGCCTCCGCAGGTGCGCGAACAGGCTGCCCAAGGCGCCGATGAGCTTCACCGGCGGCGACATCTCTTGAGTCCGATCAATTCTCCATGTCTCTTACTATCATTTCGGGGAAATTTTATTATGAGAATCCATTAATTATAATGACTCGGTGGCGGCGCCCATAGATACACTGATCCCGATTGATGATGATGTAGCCATAGTTGGTGTGCTGCTTGCTTTCCAAGAATTGGCAGCTAGTATTTTTTACTTTCTTTCTTTTTTCTGTTCTATGTCTTCTTCTGTTCTGGTCAAACATCTGGATTTCTCGAGAGAAGATGATATCATGAATTGACACGATAGAGTTGTATCAGATTCTGATCGAGTTGTATGATGTTTGGTTGGCCCAGCCCGTAAAAGTTCACGCTGTAAAGAGATCCAGCCCCACGCAAAATTCATTGCCCTTCCTCTCCCGGCGCTATCCGCTCCCCTCGCGGTCGTGGTCTTAAAGAAGAGAGCGCCGTCGCTCCCGTCCCGCACACGTCGCCCACCTCTTGCGCATGCCAAACATATGGTACGGCGTATGGGCGGAAACGATTATCATTCACGTTCCCTTTCCTTTTTTTTAAACCATAGGTTCATGCCCGTGCGTTGCTACGGGAAAACCAAACTTTATATAAAACCATATGGATCGCATAATAAAATAATAATACTATAAAATTAAATAAGACATTAAAATGACATTTAATCTGAAAGGTAAAGTTCTTGAAATTAGCAGTCACGAAGATTGTGGTGTCGCAGGCTCACTGAGATAATGTTTTATATCATCATGAAGAAATCTCTGATATTTCTTTGTTTCGTGCACCTTTAAATCCACGAACAAGTTTCACCGCATCTCTATACCATCATGTATATAAATTCGAGTATATATACATTTATAATACTACGTGTCTTAAAATCATTTCTCACAAAGAACAGAATAATATATATAAGCAACTACAGAGGCACATACCAAAGAAACGGTTAATAAAAACACAGTTTTGTTTCTCCAATGAAAATGCAATTGGATTTAATTAATAATGTTTTTTGACCGAAGTCAGCAAAGGAAACCCTGGCCTATATTTTTTTAATAATGCAGACTGTTTAAATTCGCTCCCACGGGAAGTCGAACCCAGGTCTGCTGGGTGCCACTCGGGTGCTCTAGCCACTTAATTAATAATGTCCACTGAGGACTGAAAAATTGCAATCGAATGATCCTTCAGTCTTGTTCTAAAAATATTGTCCAGTCATTTAAGTCATAATGTCATAATAACATCCGTGGTCATGGGCCACGTACCTACCATCCACTTACCAAATGACTTGTGCGCATGCTTGCAGTGGAAGTTATTGTGGCCGTTCCTTTTTTACAATATGATGCGGTCGTTTGTGTATAATGAACCATAGTTCTTTTAGCTGGAAAAATAAAAAAAATAAAAGCCAAAGGTGTAAATTAATGAACTTACAAACCAAAATGGTTTCTTTTGTTTCTAAAGAGCCTCGATCTCTGTCTAAGCAACATACTCCTAATAAAAGACAAGCATAATTTAGGCCATAAGGAAATGGCATATCTATTTGGCGCGCGTCATTGGTAGCGTGAATGGGACAGGTGGCTTCTAGGTGGTGGCCCATCCGGCGCATTCCGCGTCGGCCCATCGCCGAGGGCCTGGTCGAGGCACGGAGGCAGGTGAAGGGAGGTACGCATGTTGCTGCCACTGATGCGCTCGCGTGTCCATGGACCGACCCAGGTCGATCTCCTACACGTCGGTGCACCATAGCTCTGGGTCCTAGTGCACCGTCGAGACTTGCGCGTAGATGTTGATACCGGCATATGCAGGGTTATGTCGCGGAGTACTTGCCTCAATAGTCGACCCCACCGTGCACAGAAGTGTAGCCGCCCAAACAATTCGCCGCAAAGATCGTGAGGACGTGAACTGAAGACTGGCCATAGTGGCCAGCATGGCCTGCTGCCATGGACCAAATGTCACCTCGCTTTTGTCTAACATGTAAAGGTTAGAGCAAAGAGGAAAAACCTGGATCACAGAAGGTAAAGATCGCTGTGAAGATCAGTGATTCATGTTGATAACACCGGACGGGCGATGGTGGGTTGTAGCTTATACCATCCCTGTTTGTTTGTGGGGTGTCGATGCAACGAAGGTATCTGAAGGGTAGGCGTGCTATGTGGGTGCTAAATTGGATAGATTGAGGCGATAGTTGAGAATGGTGATGCCTGATCGTGATGGACGTCCTCGCTCGACGCATAGCTGCAGCAATTGCGAGCCCGCCGTGTGATAGAGGAGCGAGATGGTGAATGGACAATGGAGCACTATGGGCAACTGCTATAGACGGTGGCCGGGCTAGAGGGAGCGCGATGGACGTCGTGCACACGATGGGATTGCATCTATCAAGCTCCTTCTATTTGGTTACTTCCTTTAATTTCTCTCAGGTGACATTTGAATCAGTACCTTCTATATTTGGCGCATGCGGTCAAATGCATGACAGTATTAATCACATCCTTTAGGCCACCAATCACATTTTCTTTCTAAATTCAGAATCCATATGTGTTTTCCTTTTATCCCATCGGATGTGTGGACTGGCTTGATCAATCATGCAACCATGCATGGTAGGCCGCTAATCACGTTTGTTTCCTCGGTATATATTGCACGTGTTTCCTTTTTATCCCTTATGCTGATCCATTTTTTTCCTTATGCATGCAACGACGTTACTTGCCTACCTTGGTTTGATTTACTTGCCTTCTACACGGTGAGAGGCTCTACATGGGATCGCATGGGTGGTAGGACGAAAGTGAGGTGAAAGACTGTCGCACCAAAACAATGTCTTACTTTTAGTCTTTTTAGTTGTGGGAGAAAAACAGCACCCTGGTTCATATGGAACGCTCCGCACTACCGCTGGACTGGGACGTGTTCGCCACTGACATCCTTCCTTCCCGTTGCTGTGCAGCCACAGCACATGAGTTCAGTTCAGTATATAAGCTTCTGAATCAAAGTGGCCATCGCGCCATACACTGTTTTTGCAGCGTTCCACAAAGCTAGCACCCATCTCCGTCGTGTCGACGTCAGCGAGCGCAGCGCCACAGCGGGTCGTCGATCAGGTCCTCGACGTCGTACTCTCCTGCTGCAGCACGCGCAGGCGCCGGATAATCTCGGCACGGCAGATGATCTTGTGGCCGCCAAAATCGGCGTTGAGTGCCGGCGCTCGCAGGGTCGGAAGGTTCAACGAGCAGGATGACGAGGGCCCGTCCTAGAGCTCCCCATGCCGGACTGGGCCCGGTACTACAACGGCGATGTGGACGGAATTTTTTTTTTCAAATTTAGCACTTTTTTTTAACTATTTACAAATCTGCCACGGTGAAAAAACTATTTCCAAATCTAGCAGGTTTTTACGCGCCGGAGACGAAGGCGCGGCATTTCACCTTAACCGCGCCTTGCATGGAGGCGCGGCTCGGGCGGCCACGTGGCCACCCAAGTCGTCGCTCCCGCCGACGTGGCCGGTAAAGCCGCGCCTCCATCGAGGGCGCGGCTTAACCGCGCCTGCATCTAAGGCGCAGCTCGGGCGTATAGAGGTCCAGCCCGAGCCCGAGCAGTTCATTTGTTTCTCTTCATCTCTGTCGCCTGTCGCCGCAGCTCGTCGCCGCAGCTCGTCGCCGCCGCCCGTGGCCCGTCACCGTCGTCGTCCCGGTGGTCTTCCCCTCCTCCACCACGTCCTTGCCCCTCCCCTGCCTCTCCCCCTTAGTCCTTGTGGGTAGAGGGGCGGGTAGGGGGGCGGCTAGGGTTAGGGACGGTGGGCTGTGGGATGGCGCCGCCTTAGGCCATCTCCGCTGTTTGGGGAAGCCCCCCACGCTTCACTACCCACAGCTGAGAACCGTAAGTGTCCCGATCCTTTGTTTTACCCCTCTTTGGTTAGAGTGACATGCTTAGTTGAATTATGTGGCCTTGGTCCTATAGTTAGTTGGCTAGGATGATTTGGTTAGCGTTACTTAGTTGTAGCTAAGTGGATACTTGGTTAGTTTAATTATGTGTCCATGGTTAATTATTGATTCCATACTATATATTGTTTCGATAGATGAACGACTTGTATCGTAAGGAGTATTGGACCAAGGGGGGTCGCCCTAAAGAATTATACCCCGATGCCTCTTGCAAAGATGCCCCCGTCCCTCCGGAACTCCCTGTCCCTCTTTGTGACTGTGGTAGAGAATGTCACGTGTACCTATCTCGCCATCCCGACACCGCTGCCCGTGCCTTCTACACTTGTAGTTCACAAGCGGTAAGTAATTCTTGCACTTTAAATTTGTCATATTTTACGTGACTAGTCAACCGGAAATTTAATTTATGGTTGTTTTGCAGACCATAAGAAGTGTTATTTCTTCCAATGGATCGACGGGCCGGACAAGTTTGATCCTAGCTACCTTCTCGTTCAGTGGTTATCAATGGTGTAAAGGAAGGCAACCACATAGCAGGTTTAAACGGTGGGTGCCACCTCCACCTAACCCCCCGCCAATGAATGAAGAGGAGAAGGAATTAGCCAAACTTAGACGTCTTGAATCACCGCCTCGCTGCCATTGTGGAGACTATTCTGTGATCAGCGATGAAAATCCTAATGAATTTGAGTGTGGCAACCCTTATCCCGTAAGTTTCTAGTGTTTGTGTCTCAGTGCATGCTCGACCTTTTATTTCCAACTCTATGTGCATCCTGTAACCTTCTATTTTGTAGGATCGGGCATATACCGCGCTCCGGAAATGCCTCTTCAGGGAGTGGTTGTGGGGTCCCAAGTCTTATTGGCCAGAGGAACAACAGGAGAAGAAGAGGAAAACCGTTGTCCCCGCTCCTCCTGTGTTGTGCAAGTGTGGCGTCGAAGCTCAGTACGGCCTAGTTCCTTCGGAGGTTGGAATTGGCTATTGGTGCGGCCATATGGTCGACTATGATGAGGTTGGTGCATGCTCATATGTTTTACTTTGTGTCTAATTGTACTTTGTGCCATATGGCCACATTTTAATTGTTGTGTTTGTATTACGTAGCACCCGCAAATGCAGGTGGGAGTATTTTGACGATAAGGCCGACTACAAGCATCAAATTAAAATGAAGCAAAGAATGGGTGAAAGGTTTCGTTGTGGAAATGAGCTTGTGGAGAACTACATCAAGCATCGTAAGGAAGAGCGAGCCGCAAGGCTCACGATTTGCGTGTCCAAACCCCAAGCAGTGTTGCACATAAGAAAAGGCTTGAGTATGTGAAGAAGAGGGACGCGGTGCGTAAGGCCGAGCAGGCAGAATGGGCAGAGTACCAGGACATCAAAGGACTTGAAGCTAAATTATGTCTCAGTGAGTATTTGAAACCCCTAACACTCTTGTGTGTTGTCTCCCATTCTTATTGCATCGTAACCGTTTGGTTTTTATAACTTCAGAGATTGGCTGCTCTGGGAACTGGGAGGTTGAGGAGGCCCGTTCAGCTTATCTGGAGCAGACGGCAGCGGAGGCCGAAAAGCGGGCTGCTGAGCGGGCTGCGGCTGCGGAGAAGGCTTTGGAGGACGACACCTCTAGATTGGATGAGCTCATCGACCTAGTGTTGGCCGACGTGAAGGTGCAAGGGGAGGTTCACTTGCAGTCCGTAGATGAGGCAAAAGCACCAGAGAACAGCCAGGTTGTGCCATTGGTTCCAACAGAGGAAGAGGAAGAGTGGGATACACAAGCTATGGACGAGGCGGAGGCTGCTTACTGGAAGTCCAAGGCGGATGAGGCAAAACCAGCCGAGAGTAGCCACCCCAGCCAGGTTGTACCAGGGGTGCTCATTGAGGAAGATTTTGAGTGGGATACCCAAGCTATTGATGAAGCCGAGGCGTTGTACTACAAGCGTAAGGACGAGGCCGCACGTTCGACTCCAACCATCAACGAGGTTGTGGTAGAGGAGGATTGGGTCCCCAACTCACTCAGCGATGACGATTCGCCCCCCAACTCCAGTAGTGATGAGGATTTGCTTCCTGGTTATGTTTCTGATGTGTAGGCCTCATTTGGTACAAAGTGCTTTTGGTGAAACTGTCTTGTCATGTACTTGGACAGATTCGGATTGTGTATGACCTTTGTATGTCATGTAAATTCGTTGTGTATGACCTCTCGTATGTCATGTAACAACTCTTATTATTAGTACTAAGATGTGTCATGTAGTTGTGCAAGTGTGGCGATTGTGCTTTTGGCTTTTTAGTACCAAGTCAAGTTTGAACTCATTAGTACTAAGGTTGTTGTCCGGACTAGCCTCGCAGACCGCCGGACCGAAGCTCGTAGATCTCGTAGCCGAGGAGCTGCGCCACAACCGGGGCGCGGTTCCTCACCTTAACCGCGCCCCGGGAAAGGCGCGGCTAACACGCGCCACCGACAAAGGCGCGGTTAAGGTGAGGAAGCGCGCCCCCAGTTGTGGCGTGGCTCCTCCCGTCCCGAAGCGTAACGAGCTTCGGCCCGCAGATCTTCGGCGTAAGTAGAACTATCTCCTGGCGCGGCTAAGGTGATGAATGCACAAAACCAGAGAACAAGATGACTTCATTAACTGAACAACACATGAGTTCGAACTTGCATTTCATACGTTTCCAAACTCGACACATGAGTTCATTAACTAAACAAAACACATGAGTTCAACCTTGACTTGCATAGGGGTACAAACTCGACACATGAGTTCAATTTTGACTTGCATACGGTTCCAAACTCGACACATTAGTTCATTAACTAAGTCACCTATAGCACAAAGTCCCCTCTACCACAACTCTAGCTACCAGGAGTGAACACTTTCTTCGGACGCCTCTGTCGCTTCCTCCCGGTGGTACATCGGTTGCCTGTGAATGCAACGTCCGTGTGGTCACGGTCATGCCTCCCCCGTCTTGTTGGACGTGCTTCTTCTTCCTGCGTCGTACTAGGGCCCTACAACAAGTATGTTAGAACCATTTGCAGGAAAAGTATTTTATTCATCAACATTAAGCTATAGTAATCACCTGATCCTCGCCTTGTGTGCCTACTGGGGCACCGGGGAGTTGAGACATGTTGAGGAAGTCCGCGTCTCTCTGTCCCGACTGGTGCAAGTGAATGCCATACTCTGGTGCTTCATACCCTGGTGCGTCGTCAGAGGTAGAGTCGTCGGTGCCCATATTGCCTTGCTCGTAGAAGTATTGTTCTTCATCATCATCAGCTGGTCCCTTCCCCGTGCTGTAATGTGGTGGTGTCGGTGTATTGTCACGCGGGGGTACTGGTGGAACAAAAGGCTCCTCCATGCAACTCATTTTCTGCGCTAGTTTCTTGCATCCCTTTGCCACTTTTTGCAATATCAGCCAATGACCAAAACATGATTGGGGTCGTGTCATTTTTTGAGAGTGCAATATCAACTAATGACATAAAAAGTGGTGATTGTTTATCTCATACCTTAACAAAAGCTACTAGGATGCCAGGGCCATCCCGCTCGGCCTCAGCTAGACGAAACTCAGCTTCGGCGGCCATGTCTCTCATCTGATTTGCCTGCGAATAAATACCATTTTCACATTGTGTCAGTGGAAGTAATTAAAGCAAGATTCTATTACTACTTAAGCACATCGATCAAACTTACCATGTATCTAAGTTGCCTTCCTCTTTGTGGATCTACGCCCTCCCTAGTGGCCTTGTCATATGCATCTTCTTTTGCATCCTCACCCGATTCTTCGCCGATGTCGCCGTCGTTGTATGCCGTAGCGAGGTGCACCCTTGAAGCAAGTATGCAGCCACCTTAGGTAGTCGTTGAAGATAGCTTCATCGTGCAGCGGTTCTTCCGGTGGTGGTGGTGCCTCGGCGTGTCTGTTCTCCCACAAGCTGGATGTACACGTGGTGCTCCGCGACCCGTCCTTCCCGCGACGGTACTTCCCCCTCCGAATCCCGCATACTTCACAACTTAGTAGCCGCATGCCAATTTGCAATAAAAGTAGTGGTTCGATTAGGTAACGTACTCATGCAAGTCTCGTCGTGTCGAGTATGGTATCGGTGGGCATCCAGAAAGCTTGCCGAACTGTCTGCATACCCTATTGGGCAGGTGCATCTCGACCACGTGAAAGAAAATAAGCGGCGTATTCAAACGCCACTCGTTGGGCTCCTCCCTAGTTTTTGTGCTCACTATATCGTGCTGCCACTCCCAAGGCTACCAGTTGACCTGCCAAGTATTCAACCGATGTTACATTTGCATAATGTGAAACAACAGAATCAAATGTACCATGACATGTCAACAACCCTTACCTGGTTATGTGTGAGGCCGTCAATGGCGTCTGTGTCCCTGTACTTTCGCTTGCTGCGCCCTGTATTCACCTCTGCATTGAGCCATTTGTACATCGCAGTTGGCCTTGCATCGTCATGTGGCCAGGCCTACATCCAAACACAAGATAGGTATTTGTTACACATGTCACAGATAACGTTTAGTTCAACAAAAAATGATCATTCATCAGACTTACCGGCAAGTCCACAGGTCGGATAGGCACACCGACAGGCCATCTTTCCCAGCACCAAATCTGTAGTAGGTACGCACAGCCAGCGAGGTTGGCGTTCTCTCCACATCGACGGCACGCCTCGCAGAGCCGTCTCGTACGTGCCAAGCCAGAACCGCACTCCCCCAGCTGTAAGTGGCTATGTGCTCCCATGGCTGATTGAGTATGGGGAGGAAAATCCAGCTGATGGTGTTTCCCGACCCGTCAGGGAACAGGAAACCGCCTACAAAGTGCCACAGCCATACCCTCGCATGCCTTTCAACCTCCTCAGCTGGAGCGTGGAGTGGCAGCAATTTGAAGTTGTCTTTGAGCCAGAACGAAGGCACACCGCCTGGTTTCCTGAAAGTCGTAAATGAGTCACTAACTTGTTCAAATAAATAAAGGGTACTAATGAAATGTCATATGAACTGCTAGTGAATTACTAACTTGTTTCGTCTTGCATTCACGTCGTCTGGTGGAACAAGTCCACAGAACTCGGCCGCCTGGTTCCTCCAGGTGGCCGGATCCAAAGTCCCTGAAAGTGGCACCCCTCGCAAAGGAAGACATAGGATGTGCTTCACGTCCTGCATGGTGATCGTCATCTCACCAAAAGGGCCGTGGAACGAGTGGGTCTCAGGCCTCCACCTACATCAGTGTATATAAGGAAAAGAGGGTCAATCGAGAACTTGAATCGTACTAACGCTGGTGGAGAAAGTCATTGGGGATATTGTATTACCTGTCCACGGCTGCACTGAGTAGAGCGGGGTCACAGTTTGGCAGACCCTGGTTCACAGTCCGAACCAGCTCGAGGAACCCCGCACGCTCAATGTAGGTAGCGTACCGATCGTCCCATTCTGGACCCGCCGCGTGCGTGCGTAGCCTCAAAGGTTTCAAGGCTCTACCCTCGTCCACCTGCACGTGGGCGTGGTGGGTCTCGTCGTAGTACAACTCAAGCAGGTGGTGCACCGGATGGTTCGCCATCCTGTTACAACATTACATAGAAACGGGTTAGAAAAATGTAATGAACAATATAATGACAACAAAATAGAGTAATGCAAGTACAACAAGATATATAGAAGCTATAGAAACAACGGTGAAAAAATGTAATGAACAATATTGACAACAAAATAGAATAATACAAGTACAACAAGATAAATAGAAGCTAGAATTTACACCTGCTGCCCTTGTCTCCTATGCCTAGTAGCCTTGTGACCGGCCTCGCCACAAACGGAGCAATGGTTTTTACCACGCGTCTCATCGAAGTCCCCCCCACCATACATGTCTTCGCCGTACCCTTTCATAGCATCCATGTCCCCCCTAAGTCTCTTCTTCTTCCTCCTACCTTTTCCAACCTTGAGCAGATCGGGATCGGGCATGTGCTCTGGACCATGATAAGGGGGCCAATGTTTGGGGTCAAGGTATGGCTCGAAGGCCTTCTCCCATATCCTTAGGCAATTCGATCGGAGGTAATAAGGTGACATGTATGGTGGAGACTTGTGGTCATGTCCTAGGGCCCTGCAAGCTGTGACCATGTGATGACAGGGGGCATGCATGATCTCGTGGTATGTTGCAAGTGCACTCGACCTTCTCAAGATCCACCTTGAAACATTCACCGCCTTGTTGTTCACCACCCAAGGTCGTTCCACCTCGGCTCGTACCGGTAAATCATCATGGTAGGTCCATAAGCAATGCAGTTCTGTTTTTTGGCCCACTTCTCCGCCTCACTAAGGTACTCTTCTGCAGCCTTTCCCCAAGCACCGTCATCAAACATCTTTGGGTTGCCCAGCTTACCTTGTACATTTTGATACCTCGTCACAAAATATTCATTGCACTTCGAAACGAATACTCCACTATTCCGAGACACGTGCAATGCTCGGACACCCTTGAAAACACGGTTAAAAGACTCCGACGAGTTCGTGGTCATGATGCCATACTGTACCCACCTTCATCATAAGCCAAAGCCCACTTGGACTTCTCAGCCATTTGTTCTTCCAACCAGGCTGCCGCGGTCTCATTCATGTCCTTCTTTAGTGCCACTAATGTTTCATCAAACTCTGGCACTGTACGAACACAACACAATTTCTTTAGCAATTTACATACCTCCCTCTTCCTTTGACGCCGCCAGAAATTAGCGGCAAAGTGGCGCATGCACCATCTATGCTCCAGAGGAGGGTAGCCATCAATCTATTCTTCTGCAGCGTTCAAGAGACCGGCATGCCTATCAGATATCATGCATATCCTGCGAGAATTTCCAAGTACATTGACCCTTGAAGCCTCATGAACCATGACCATGACTCATTGTTCTCTCCCTCGGCAATTGCAAAGGCAAGTGGAACTATCTGATTCTCAGGATCACAGGAAGCAGCCATCATCAACACTCCCCTGTACTTGCCTGTTAAGAAAGTGGCGTCCACGACCATGACTCGGCCTACAAAACCGGAATGCATGTTTTGTCTCGGGTCGAAAAACCGTAAAACACGCCTCAAAGACATTGTACCTTGTTGTGGTCTCGCCCTACGTCACCAATCCGTACTTGTTACCCGTGTCTATCCACCATTTCATTCCAGGGTTGAAATGAAACATTGCACACAGTATTCGGGGTACCCTATTGTAGGCCTCCTTCCAGCTACCCCAACGAATCTACAGGGCTAGCTGCTTAGCACGCCACACCTTTCCGTACTTAGGCTTGTACTTTGTGAATTCTCTTAGTGAAATCTGCAAGGAAGAGACCGAGATGTCGTTGTCGTTATCGACGAGGGCCAATATGCGACGAGCACAATACCGCACAGTCATCTGAGGATGGTTTTGTTGTCCCTCATTTGAGGCACAATCGTGAGGCTGCACAACTCGGGTTATCTTCCACTTGTCATCGCTCGCCTCTTTCTTGCATTAACCCTCCACTCACAACCCCTCTTGCATCTCACGTAGTACAGCTCATTCACGTTAGAATTGGTGACATAGTACGGCCTATGGTGGTACACAAAGCATAGTTCTCAAGGAACAACTTCGATCAAGCAAGGAATTGAACATCATGCCCTTCCGAATTATCGCTTTCTCATCCCCGAAGTGAGTGAAGAAGTCCCTACACATTTGGAGGCCGGTGTCACAAACCGCCATATCCGCCATGCCGACATCCCTATAGTTAGGAACCCCGCTAAAAGCTATGTTCGCCGACCTCGCCGCATCGCTCTGTCTCTCGTGTAAGGATCGGGTGACACAAAAGACCGTGCCGCACCGAAAGTAGCACATCCATCATAAGGGGCTTCCGGGTGTTCTCAGTAGCTAGTCTTCCTTGGACCGCACCGCATGCAGCTCTTCAATAGGCACGGGAGGTGGCATAGGATGAGCCGGTCCGGAGCTGCATATGTGCCTCCCTCCTCATCCCCCGAATCATCTCGAATCATCTACATCGTCACCGATCCTATCATCCTCAAGCCTCTCCGCATCTTCGCGATCGAAATCATCGGGATCGAAGTCATTGTTCATATGCCCCGGTGACCTCCCCGCCCGACTCGTCCTCATCCATCAAAGGTTGCTCCCGCGTCAACCGACCATCCACGTCCATCTCTGCGTTGTGTCGGCATCGCACCAACCCCATCATCACCACCTTCATGGTCCTCGAGTAAGGCACATCATCGCCCAATGTCTCCACAACAACCTCAAGAACTTTAGCATTGCAACCCCGAAGGACATGAGTGTAGCGGGACCAAAGAGCCGAGTTCCCCAAAGGCATCATAACATAGCGAGGCCTTGCTGTCCCAACATCAAACCTCCCCGCAAAGCATGATATCACCGCCAAATTTGGCCTTCAAACGAAGCATCAGGTCATTGAAGCTCGGAGGTGCATCAAAGATCACCAAATCTTCCGTCATATCAACGAACAAGCAATCTTCTTTCGTGACACTTCCTCCGTAGAAAACACGCACAAAACAATCCATCTACAAAATGGGGAGGACATGACATCAGGGCTACGGATTCGTCCAACCACTTCTAACCCTAAAGCCTATCTTCATAACCCACTTTAGTACTCCTTCGTCACCAATTTATCGACTACACTATGTTATACATAACTAAGTAATATATAACTTGTATATCTACACTAACTAAACATAAGGCACTATCTACATCACTATCTAAAACTATCTAAACTAACTATCTAAGCTAACTAACTATCTAAACTAACTATCTACATCACTATCTAAAACTATCTAAACTAACTATCTACATCACTATCTAAACTAACTATGTAAACTAGCTATCTAACAATGTCCTCACTACCGGCACTAAAATATAACTAATATATATAATCTATCTATTGCTTATTACTAAATAAACTAATATATATAATCAAAATTGAAAAAAATGAAAAGGAAGTACCTTGGTCTTCCTCACTGGCAGGGGGAAGAAGACAATGTAGAAGCCCACAGCAGGCCACGGCGGCACCAGAGGACGGCGGGGTGCCTGGGGACGACGGCGGCACCTCACGCCATGACCGCCCCGGGGGGGCTCCCCCACCTCACCACGGCGAAGCTGGGGACGTGGAGGCAGAGAAGCAGAGGACGGCGGGGAGGAGTCCGGCACCCGGCGGCGGAGCTCCCTGGCGGCGTCCGCGGAAGATGGCCTGGCGGCGGCGCACCTACCTGGTGGGGCCGCGGCGGCGCACCTCCATGGCAGAGGAGGGGGAGGCGGTGGAGGACCTCTCAGGCGGCGGTGGAGGAGCGGGAGGCGGTGGAGGACCTCCCAGGAGGCGGCGCCGGGGACACGGCGAGCAGGAGACGGCGAGGCGCGCGAGCGGCGGCGGATCGGGAGGCTCGGGCGAAGATGAGAAGAGGAAATGGTCGGGCTCGGGCTGGACCGGTATCCACCCGAGCCGCGCCCTTGATGCAGGCGCGGTTAATCCGCGCCCTCGATGTAGGCGCGGCTCTACCGGCCACGTAGGCTGGAGAGGCGACTTGGGTGGCCACGTGGCCGCCCAAGCCGCACCTACATGCAAGGCGCGGTTAAGTTGGGTAGCCGCGCCTTCGTCTACGGCGCGAAAAAACATGCTAGATTTGGAAATAGTTTTTTCACCGTGGCAGATTTGTAAATAGTTAAAAAAAGTGCTAAAAATAAAAAAAAATTCGGTGGACGCGGAAGCACGGCCGCGAATGCTAGCAGGGAGCCCTGAGAGGGTCGGGTCGGGTTAGGGCGGGTTTAGCCCCATTAGCGGCAGGTCCATCATCAAGCTGCTATTCGTCGAGAAGCCTTTTTTGCTTCCATACTAGATAAATGTCCGTGCAACTCCATCATCAAGCTGCTATTCGTTGAGAAGCCTTTTTTGCTTCCATACTAGATAAATGTTTGTGCATTGCACGGTCGTCACGATTTAATCATTAAAATAAAGCTAATAAACTGTAAAAGATAATTTTGAATTGGGAACCCTAACCTATTTTTTAAACCTTTTTTTAAATTTTATCTTTAGTTATTTATCAATTGAAACCATATTCCCTTTCTCGTGCACAATTTTCCTCTTTTTCCACTCTTGACAACCATATAAAAAATAATAAAAGATATAAGACACACAGCTCACTTTGCCTATTCCGGTGCAAACGATGACTTGCACTACCCAATTTGCACTCGACAAAGGGCGCACGGCAAAAAAATTGTCGGCAAAGGCTTTGCCGAGTGCTAATCCGGCTCTCGGCAAAGAAAAGTCGCCGTGATGACGAGCGCCACGGTGACGGCAGCTTTGCCGAGTGCCACGGTCCAAGCACTCGACAAAGACACGGCTTTGCCCAAAGTGTCGAAGTCAACAACACTCGGCAAAGATCATGACTTTGCCGAGTGTCTTAGCCGTGGCACTCGGCAAAGTCATGATCTTTGTCGAGTGTCTTAGCCGAGGCACTCGGCAAAGTCATGATCTTTGCCGAGTGTTATGGTCATGACACTCAGCAAAGCCCTGAGACTCGGCAAATGTTGTTCCTAGGTGCCCAGAAATGGTCACTTTGCCGAGTGCAACACTCGGCAAAGTGAGTAAAAATAGAATTTTTTTTATTTTTCACATTCCATCCAAACAAACATCACGATATATATCACATATTTCACCAAGCATCCCATATATATCACAAACACCATATATATCACAATATATATCACATATCTTACAAGCACATATATCACAACCATTCATCACAAATATATCACAAGTTCACAACCATTCATCACAAATCTATCACAAGTTCACAACCACAAGTGCAAATATCTCACAAGTTGACAAGATTCACAACCAAAGTTCACAACCAAGCTGCTCACGGCGACTGTCGGGGATGATGAGGCCCAGCATGCGATCCCGGCGACTCTCCGAGGTGATGAGGCGCCTCATTCGATGCCGCCGATTGACACTGCACAAAGGAGAAGAGATTGCATGTGTGAGACAAGATAAATATATACCGAACATGACTAAAACATTCATACTCCACTAGGCTCCAAGTATTGTTGTGATTTGACCTTAAAGATGAGCATAAAAACTAAATCATTCATACTCATACTCATAGGAGTAGATGCAAGAGGAGTCGAGCCGGAGCTGGAGTGAATAGCCCAGGTGGCATAGGTATACCCGTATGGGCCCCAAGAGTTTGCATGTACCGAAGAATCTCCGCCATCCTCCACTGCTCGGCCTCCCGCTCGGCTGCCATAGCCTCCATCCTCTGCCGATCGGCCTACCGCTCGGCCGCCATAGCCTCCACCTGGGCCTGCAATATTTCACCCTAATGTTTCAATAATGCAAAACTAAGGTATGTAAAAGTCTATAAACGATGAATGAAACAGGAGTAACCTGGAGTGCCGCCATCCAGTGCTGTGCAGTGTCCGAACGTGGGAATATGGCCGGGCTCGCGCTAGTGCTCCTTGCTCGAATCTGGGAGAGAGTGGGAGTACTAGCCATGTCGAGTGCGCCGTCGCCAAGCCAGAACCGCCGATGCTTCTTGCCTCCTCCCACCCTCATAACGATCTCTCCATCAAGGTCCCGGGTCCTTGGATCGTACTCGCGCCCATGGACCTTCCTTGCCGCCGACGTGTACTTGCCGAGGCGGCTATGGACGGTCGCGTTGCTGTACGCCTCGGGCGGGTCCTCGGTTGTAGTCGACGTCGGGCGTCGCCTTGCCCTTGTGGGCCAAAGCAAATGCCTTGAACTAGGTGCAAGGCTAGCCACCATGTGACGACGACGTGAGAAAAACATGAAGATGATTAGAAATCATGCAGAATTGAGCGTTAGAATAAATAAATGAATTCACGTACCCATTTGTGCATATCCGCTGAGGCTGTGGCTGCCTTGATGGTGTGGTACACCTGGCATCATCAAACGATGCTCCTGGCAAGTGTTGTGTTGCTCCAACCACTCAGGGGAGCACCACCTGTCCACCATCTGTTCTCGGGATGCGCGGTGCACCAAAAAGGAATCATCTACAGGCCATCAAGTATATGAGATATAAGAAGATGAAATTAAGCCTACTTAATCTCAAAAGGCTTCAGTAATAATTAATGTTCTGTATTTACCTGTAGGTACTACTGTTTCGGCTCCAGCGTCATGGTTCTTGCGTCAGCTTTGCTAACCTTCGTGCCAAGGATGGTCCCATGGTAATTTATGATGGCCTAGATGCGCGCCTCGTAATGCATGGCCATGACGAGTTTCTTGCAGCATTTGGTAGCCAGCAAATCCGCTCTGGCCTCAAATTCCTCCTGGCATCTAAAGAAATTCTGCATACAGACACGATGTATCCATTCATTATTTCAAGAAAGTCTAATGAATGTGATTTATTGAGCAATGTTGTGCAAGGAAGACTTACCCACAGCTCTTGCTTCACCCGCGCTGCCTTGTTGGGGAATTCCCTGCCAACAAGGCCGGCCCCATCACCCCAGCGTACTCAACCAGGTCAGGGAAGTGTTCCCTGCACAGAAGACCCAGGATGCCATTGACTTGGTGTGTGTGAGCACCTCCAGTCGCCACAATTGTCCAGTTCCTTCACAAGTGATTAAGAAAAATTATTAGTTTCTATTTAGGTTTTCAACATATTATATGAACAAGTAGTGATAACATCTAAAGTTACTTACTTTTCCCTAGCGGGTCAAATTAGCGGACGTTGATGACGCCCGATGAACCAGAGGAAGCGGAACGCCCTGGTGTCGCCTCCTCCTCGTCGTTTGTTTGCTGAACGTGCTCCTCCTCGTCCCCGGGCGTCACCTACTCCCCCACAGGCGACGAGGCAGGAGGCGACGGCTCCCTCATCCTGCGGTCGCTCCTCCTCATAATCCTGCTTTCCGACGGCTCCTCATCTGCAGGGTGTGCTCTCTGGTAAAGCGACTGAATCCTCCTTTGAGAACCACCCACATTCTTTGTTCAATCACCTGCAATTAAAAAGAGTAAACCAATAAGCGAGAGATAAACAAGACGTACTTAAAAGGAGATGCAAAATAAACAAAACATAATTACAAAATAACAAAGTATTACATGTATCAGAAATAATCTTCATGATCAGGATTAGCTGGATCATAGGTCTCGTCATCCCTATCAACCATGTCCAAATAATCAACACTATCCGAAGGAGCCCCCTCCTCATCATTGTCATTGTCGTTTCGTAATTGGTCAAGTAACTGTAAGTCCTTCGCATTTTGCACCTCATCTCCAGTGTCCTTGTCAACAACCTTCCATTGTCTATTTTGATCGCTTCGGTTAAGTCTATCTCAAACCTCCCTTCTAGCCCCTCTTCTTGAAAGCACTCTCCGGCATATGTGTTTGGGTCAAAGTTGTAATTTTCATCGTTTAGGACAGGTACTTTACCGTGTGGTGATACGTTGTGCACAATATCCCAACCCTTCATCCCTAAGACTCGCATAGTAGATAAGTTCACTCCTCTCCTCAGATTCGCTGCATACCCATTAGGGAACATTAACGTCTGGCTCCATTCTAGTACCTCCCTCCTTTTGGGCTTGGTCAAGACGGAATTAGGCGGAGGCTGTTGGTATTTCTTAGCGAAAGCAGTAAATTCCGCAAGCGCACGAAAAGACCGTTGTAGCAATTCACCTGGTGAGAAACAGGGTATCGTAAATTTCACAAGAACGGTATGATCAGGTTTTCTCTTAACTAGGTTGCCCTAAGGAGAGAGTAGATAACTGGGAAAGTGAGGTTTTCTAATGGCTGAATCCTTAGAGAAAGATAGCTAGGTCGTTACTCCCTTACTTCAAAGACGCCGGGTCCAACCTGGTCTGCCAGGCAATGCCGGCTTGTTGCTCTACGCCACACCCGGATGTGGGGGATTACAAAGGATGGACAGAGCTGTCACCACTTGCCGCCTACCACCTCAACCGTGGAGTACGAGGCAAACGAAGGCAACTATCAGCTTATACACCATGTCTACGCTAACGTTGTAGTTCTAGCGTTGGCCAGGAATATCCGTCTTTATCAGGAGTCCTCTACTAGAACTACCGCCACAAGGACGGTCGATGAACCCGCAAGTGAATAACGACAAAGGAAGCTTTGCAAGAAGGAATGTACCAATAGGTAAACACGACCCTCTTACTTCAAGCGTAAGACGTCGCCGAGGTACAAGCGAGGAGGGACCCGACAAATCCGGCACTATACCCCGTGGAAGGCTAGGTTCCGGGAACACTCGAGAAGAGTTGCTCCGCTCTTGACCTCTCTCACTCCCCTACTTCTATTCTAGCTAGAAGCTAGGTGTAGTGGCTCTACTCTTCCTCTTGTGTAGACTTATGCAAGTGGGGAGGTAGAATGAAGGATGAAAATTACATGATATGTGAGAGGGAGAATGGCCATGCTTAAATAGGTGGAGATCACTACTACAAAATGTTTCATCACTGCCCACCTCATCACTGCCGAAAATGGCGCAATCGGCAGTGATTGGTATTCACTACCGGTGCCAAGCTCTGACAGACGAGACTCGCGTCAGGGAGCGAACGCACCGGCAGTGATGATGCACATCACGGCCGGTCTGCGTCACGACCCGACAGTGATGATGTGGGCGACTATCACTGCCGGCTCAATCTAAAACCCGGCGGTGTTCAGACACAACACTGTCGGGTCGTGCCGCCGCCGCAGTAGATCTCTCACGGCACGTACACCTCCCTCTTCTTCCTCCCCGAGAACGCAGGCCAACAATTTTCAAAATAAAAACAGAAAACGAGAGGCTAACAAAAAATAAATGGGAATAGCAAGAAATTCATAATATAAAAATTCATTATATATAATATGATATGATTTTCATTATATATATAATATTACATATTTAAAATTTCTAATAAATAAAATACTAATAAAAAAAGATCGCGGCGGCGTTCGACGTCGCGCTCGCCGCCGCGATCACCACCACGTCCTCGCCGCCGCCTAACGGCCGCCCGCCACCGCGAGCTGGTTGCGAGCAGCCGCCTCCTCCGCCTCAGCAGCCGCGCGGGCCGCCTGCTCGGCCTCTAGGCAATCGCGGAGGATGGCGACCTCCTCCTCGGTCGCCGCGTGGGCGGTGCGCTCCACCTGCAGCGCCTCCTCTGCCGTCCTGCGCCAGCTCCGCTCTTGGGCAAGCTGGGCGCGCAGGGTGAGGACATGGTTCTCCGGCGCGCGCACTTGGCGGCCGGCGGAGTACGGCGAGTTGGAGCAGCGCTGGCAAAGCCGTCCACGGCGTCCCGATGATCCTTCTTCGCTGCTGCGGCCACCACCGACGACGCCACCGGACTCCTCCATTGTTGGCGACAATGGAAGGAGAAGAATGGAAGAAGAGGAAGGAGAGGTGTGGGATTTCCAGTGAGGAGGCCAGTTTATAAAAAGGCCACCGCCGGGGGACTCAAAGGCCACTGCCGCCGGTGGCGTATCAGTTTCTAGCGCGGCCTCGGTTTCCCACACGCGGTTACGAAGACGAAGCGGGCACTTAGCCGGTTCTAGCTTAGACCCGGTAGTGTTAATTCACATATCACTGCCAGCTCTTTTTAAACGCCAGCAGTGATGTGTACTTAAAAAAAAAAGAATCTTTAAATTATAATAAATGGAAAGCATGGACCGTTGCCACCTACCACGGCTCCAACTCGCCTATATATATGGCACACATCCAGGGTGCATATGCCTGGCTTCTTGTGTTCATTTTTCCACTCTCCATCTTGCTTAGTTCTCTAGGCTAGTTTGCTAGTTTTTGTGAACATGGCCTCTCTCTGGGAGAAAGCCCTTCACATACAGATATTGTTACGCATTGTACTCCACCACAATGGTGCACACAATAGGTGCTAGAAGAATTCTACTGATATAGCAATGCTAAATGTTGGGGTCTCCGGCGAGGCTCTTGGGCAGTGCTTGCATATATGCTTGCACTCGACACCAGTGGGGTATTGTCTCTTCAAGCCAGAAGAGGCCATACAGTTTCTTTCCCCCGCTGAGAGCCTCGAACCAAGAATAAGAAGGAAAGGCTTGCGGCATTCCCTGATTGTCTCCAACTAGCATTGGTCTAACCACCTCGACTCTTCTTTGACGGCAAGGATGCTAGAAGAAAGCTACTGAGGTGGTTAAATTATAATGTGTTGATATTCATGGATGGTAACATTGATCTCGTACAAAAATAGGTCTTTATTATCGTATATGTAATTTTAGTGCAAGGTCTTTGTTATCGTATATGTAATTTTCTTTTATTTGTTTTACCATATATGTATTTTGTTATTGTATATGTATTTATTTTGCTCTTCTCATGTGGAGGTGGGCACAAAATATAAGTTTGAGTACATATATGTTTTGTTAACGACAACAAAATATTTATTTAGATAGAGCACATGAGTACAAGATAAAACAAATAAAAAAATTACATATACGATAACAAAGGCCTATTTTCATACATGTCAATGTTACCATCCATGAGTATCAACACATTATAATTTAACCACCTCAGTAGCTTTCTTCTAGCATCCTTGCTAGCAAAGATAAAGCGAGGTGGTTAGAGCAATGCTGGTTGGAGATAATCAGGGAATGCCGCAAGCCTTCCCTTCTTGTTCTTGGTTCGAGGCTGTCGGCGGGGAAAAAAGGCTGTATGGCCTCTTCCGGCTTGAAGAGACAATACCGCGCTGGTGTCGAGTGCAAGCATATATGTGCAAGCACAATCCAGAGCCTCACAAGAGACGCCAACATCTAGCATTGCTATATCAGTAGAATTCTTTTAGCACCTATTGCGTGCACCATTATGGTGGAGTACAACGTGTAACAATATCTGTATGTGAAGGGCTTTCTCCTACAGAGAGACCATCTTCACAAAAACTAGCAAACTAGCCTAGAGAACTAACCAATATGGAGAGTGGAAAAATGAACACAAGAAGCCAGGCATATGCACCCAGGATGTGTGCCATATATATAAGCCGAGTTGGTGGCGTGGTAGCTGGCAGCAGTGCCATGCTTTTAAAATATACATCACTGCCGGCTTTTAATAATCCCCGGCAAAGTGAGATGGATAAAAAAATAAAAAAAAAAGTTTAAAAATTTTGAGGCCGCTTGGACTCGAGCGTGCACCACAGGTTGTAAAGCAATATAAATCCTTTATTTGGTTTCTATTTTTCCTTACGTACAAATCTTTATTTTTTTGCCCTCATTTTTTATTTTTTATTTAAAAAAAGGATGCTCGTCCACCTCGGTTCAAATCCAACGCCGGCGGGTACCGTCCTAGGCCCACTGCGGCAGGCCGGAGGCGATGTGTGAGCCTGTGGCCGCAGTGGGCTCGCCTTTTAAAAGATGCCGTTGGATCCATCACTGCTGGTTCCTTCCACAAGCCGGCAGTGAGGGACTGGGCGCGCCTTTTAAAAAAATGCCGTTGGTCCATCACTGCCGGCTCAATCCGCGGTGCGGCGTTGATGGACCGGGCTCAGCTTTTTAAAAATGACGATGGAGAAATCACGCCGGCTCCATCCAGCGCCGGCTTGATGATATAGCGAGATTGTTTTTTTATTAAGGAAAACTCGCCGCCTCGATCACCACGGCAAGAGCACTGCTCCCACCTACCACGAGGGAATGGCCAATGTGCTTGGAATCTCTCCATACCATTAGCTAGCGGGTTATCTTGAGTTTGTGATCCATTTTCCCGCCTCTTTCTCGAGTTGGTTATGCGTTTGCTAGTTTTCCAAATACATGGGTTCTCTTTGGGAGAAAGCCCTCCACGTACGAGATATCATCATGCGTTGTAGTAGTCCATCAAAATAGTGCACACAAGTGGTGCTAGAAGAATGATGCGAAGGTGAGCCGAGCCGCATGTTGGGGTGCCGGCGAGATTGACAGAGCCGTCCCCGAGCTGGATTCTCGGGTCTCGTGAATCATGTGCGCTGTAGATAGTACATTTATTCCTTTAAATGTACCTCTCCGGTGGCATGTGTTCATTTGAGGTGCTATGAGATTGACGGGACCTCGCCAGTGTGCTTTGTGCAATTTCCTTCTGGGGCGGTGTTAGTACTCTAAGGTGACGCCGAAGTTTATCCGCGAGTTGGTTGCGCATTTCTACGGGTCGCGGTACGGCCCCATCGAGGAGTACCTCTGTTGTGGTTGAGCTGCCGCGGCACGGAGCACGCGGTCGATGGAGGGCGCGATGCATGTCGTCGGCGAGCTCTCCGACTACGCGCCCTACGCTTGAGATGGGAAGTAATCCGCCGGTTTGCTCGCCGCATGCAATTTGGGTCAAAGTTCAAAAATTCAAAGTTTGAGTGGTACAAACTTTGTCAAATGAAAAGTTGACCATTACAAAAAATGTTGATCATGAAGAGTGTGACAAACTTTGTGTTCATGACTTTTACATTTGAGGCCATCTAGGGTTGGGTCGAAGTGGATTTTTATAAAAATTCATGATTTGACCAAGTCAAACATGGTCAAATTGAGGCACCAAATGACCTCAGATGGAAAACATTTGAATACAAGGGTGATAGAACTTATCAAGATACACGTTTGATAGATAGGCCACTTTTGCATCTCGTGGGATTTGGAACTACACTTTCCTAACACTTTATCGAGATACAAAAATGGCCTATGTATCGAATGTAAGTCATGATGAGTGGACCAAAGTTGGTATTCAAGACTTTTCAATTTGAGACCATCTAGGATTTCAAAAACTGGATCCGAGCCGCCAAAATTCAAAAATTCAAAGTTTGAGTGGTACAAACTTTGTCAAATGAAAAGTTGACCATTACACAAAATGTTGATCATGAAGAGTGTGATAAACTTTGTGTTCATGACTTTTGCATTTGAGGCCATCTAGGGTTGGGTCAAAGTGGATTTTCACTAAAATCCAAGATTTGACCAAGTCAAACATGGTCAAATTGAGGCACCAAATGACCTCAGATGGAAAACATTTGAATACAAGGGTGATAGAACTCATCAAGATACACATTTGATAGATAGGCCACATATATACTTTTTGAGATTCAAGAATTTGTGACAAAGGTGTTACCCAAACACCAGTCACAAATTCTTGAATCTCACATGGACTTTATGGAAGTATATATGGGACCTGTGGATTTGGAACTACACTTTCCTAACACTTTGTCAGATGCAAAAATGGCCTATGTATCAAATGTAGGTCATGATGAGTAGATCAAAGTTGGTATTCAAGACTTTTCAATTTGAGACCATCTAGGTTTCGAAAACTGGATCCGAGGTGCCAAAATTCAAAAATTCAAAGTTTGAGTGGTACAAACTTTGTCAAATGAAAAGTTGACCATTACACAAAATGTTGATCGTGAAGAGTGTGACAAACTTTGTGTTCATGAATTTTGCATTTGAGGCCATCTAGGGTTAGATCAAAGTGGATTTTCACAAAAATCCAAGATTTGACCAAGTCAAACATGGTCAAATTGAGGCACCAAATGACCTCAGATGGAAAACATTTGAATACAAGGATGATAGAACTCATCAAGATACACATTTGATAGATAGGCCACTTTTGCATTTGAGACAGTGTTACCCAACACCGTCACAAATTCTTGAATCTCACATGGACTTTATGGAAGTAAATATGGGACCGTGGATTTGGAACTACACTTTTCTAACACTTTGTCGGATGCAAAAATGGTCTATGTATCAAATGTAGGTCATGATGAGGTGACCAAAGTTGGTATTCAAGACTTCTCAATTTGAGACCATCCAGGGTTTCGAAAACTGGATCCGAGGTGCCAAAATTCAAAAATTTAAAGTTTGAGTGGTACAAACTTTGTCAAATGAAAAGTTGACCATTACACAAAATGTTGATCATGAAGAGTGTGACAAACTTTGTGTTCATGACTTTAGCATTTGAGGCCATCTAGGGTTGGGTCAAAGTGGATTTTCACAAAAATCGAAGATTTGACCAAGTCAAACATGGTCAAATTGAGGCACCAAATGACCTCGGATGGAAAATATTTGAATACAAGAGTGATAGAACTCAACAAGATACACATTTGATAGATAGGCCACTTTTGCATTTGAGACAACAAGTGTTACCCAACACCCGTCACAAATTCTTGAATCTCACATGGACTTTATGGAAGTATATATGGGACTGTGGATTTGGAACTACACTTTCCTAACACTTTGTCGATGCAAAAATGGCCTATGTATCAAATGTAGGTCATGATGAGTGGACCAAAGTTGGTATTCAAGACTTTTCAATTTGAGACCATCTAGGGTTTTCTAAACTGGATCCGAGGTGCCAAAATTGAAAAATTCAAAGTTTGAGTGGTACAAACATTGTCAAATGAAAAGTTTACCATTACACAAAATGTTGAACATGAAGAGTGTGACAAGCTTTGTGTTCATGACTTTTGCATTTGAGGCCATCTAGGGTTGGGTCAAAGAGGATTTTCACAAAAATCCAAGATTTGACCAAGTCAAACATGGTCAAATTGAGGCACCAAATGACCTCGAGATGGAAAATATTTGAATACAAGGGTGCTAGAACTCATCAAGCTACACATTTGATAGATATGCCACTTTTGCATTTGAGACAAGTGTTACCCAACACCGATCCACAAATTCTTGAATCTCACATGGACTTTATGGAAGTATATATGGGACCGTGGATTTGGAACTACACTTTCCTAACACTTTGTCGATGAAAAAAATGGCCTATGTATCAAATGTAGGTCATGATGAGTGGACCAAAGTTAGTATTCAAGACTTTTCAATTTGAGACCATCTAGGGTTTTCTAAACTGGATCCGAGGTGCCAAAATTGAAAAATTCAAAGTTCGAGTGGTACAAACTTTGTCAAATGAAAAGTTGACCATTACACAAAATGTTGATCATGAAGAGTGTGACAAACTTCATGTTCATGACTTTTACATTTGAGGACATCTAGGGTTGGATCAAAGTGGATTTTCACAAAAATCCAAGATTTGACCAAGTCAAACATGGTCAAATTGAGGCACCAAATGACCTCAGATGGAAAACATTTGAATACAAGGGTGATAGAACTCATCAAGATACACATTTGATAGATAGGCCACTTTTGCATTTGAGACAGTGTTACCCAACACCAGTCACAAATTCTTGAATCTCACATGGACTTTATGGAAGTATATATGGGACTGTGGATTTGGAACTACACTTTCCTAACACTTTGTCGAGATGCAAAAATGGCCTATGTATCAAATGTAGGTCATGATGAGTGGACCAAAGTTGGTATTCAAGACTTTTCAATTTGAGACCATCTAGGGATTTGAAAACTGGATCCGAGGTGCCAAAATTGAAAAATTCAAAGTTTGAGTGGTACAAACTTTGTCAAATGAAAAATTGACCATTACACAAAATGTTGATCATGAAGAGTGTGACAAACTTTATGTTCATGACTTTTACATTTGAGGCCATCTAGGGTTGGATCAAAGTGGATTTTCATAAAAATCAAGATTTGACCAAGTCAAACATGGTCAAATTGAGGCACCAAATGACCTCGGATGGAAAATATTTGAATACAAGAGTGATAGAACTCATCAAGATACACATTTGATAGATAGGCCACTTTTGCATTTGAGACAGTGTTACCCAACACCGGTCACAAATTCTTGAATCTCACATGGACTTTATGGAAGTATATATGGGACTGTGGATTTGGAACTACACTTTCCTAACACTTTGTCGATGCAAAAATGGCCTATGTATCAAATGTAGGTCATGATGAGTGGACCAAAGTTGGTATTCAAGACTTTTCAATTTGAGACCATCTAGGGTTTCGAAACCGGATCCGAGGTGCCAAAATTGAAAAATTCAAAGTTTGAGTGGTACAAACTTTGTCAAATGAAAAATTGACCATTACGCAAAATGTTGAACATGAAAGTGTGACAAGCTTTGTGTTCATGACTTTTGCATTTGAGGCCATCTAGGGTTCCGTCAAAGAGGATTTTCATAAAAATCCAAGATTTGACCAAGTCAAACATGGTCAAATTGAGGCACCAAATGACCTCACATGGAAAATATTTGAATACAAGGGTGATAGAACTCATCAAGATACACATTTGATAGATAGGCCACTTTTACATTTGAGACTATGTATCAAATGTAGGTCATGTGTTACCCAACACCGAGGTGCCAAAATTGAAAAATTCATAAATTCTTGAATCTCACATGGACTTTATGGAAGTATATATGGGACAAACATGTGGATTTGGAACTACACTTTTGTAACACTTTGTCGGATGCAAAAATGGCCTATGTATCAAATGTTGGTCATGATGAGTGGACCAAAGTTGGTATTCAAGACTTTTCAATTTGAGACCATCTAGGGTTTCAAAAAATCTCACGGATCCGAGGTGCCAAAATTCAAAAATTCAAAGTTTGAGTGGTACAAACTTTGTCAAATGAAAAAGTTGACCATTACACAAAATGTTGATCATGAAGATAGACTGTGGATTTGGAACTACACTTTTTGTAACAAGTGCAAAAACTTTGTGTTCATGACTTTTGCATTTGAGGCCATCTAGGGTTCAAAAATTCAAAGTGGATTTTCATAAAAATCCAAGATTTGACCAAGTCAACCATGGTCAAATTGAGGCACCAAATGACATCAGGTGGAAAACATTTGAATACAAGGGTGACAGAACTCATCAAGATACACATTTGATAGATAGGCCACTTTTGCATTTGAGACAGTGTTACCCAACACCAGTCATAAATTCTTGAATCTCACATGGACTTTATGGAAGTACATATGGGACCTGTTGATTTGGAACTACACATTCCTAACAATTTGTCAGATGCAAAAATGGCCTATGTATCAAATGTAGGTCATGATGAGTGGACCAAAGTTGGTATTCAAGACTTTTCAATTTGAGACCATCTAGGGTTTCGGAAACTGAATCCGAGGTGCCAAAATTCAAAAATTCAAAGTTTGAGTGGTACAAACTTTGTCAAATGAAAAGTTGACCATTACACAAAATGTTGATCATGAAGAGTGTGACAAACTTTGTGTTCATGACTTTTGCACTTGAGGCCATCTAGGGTTGGGTCAAAGTGGATTTTCACAAAATTCAAGATTTGACCAAGTCAAACATGGTCAAATTGAGGCACCAAATGACCTCGGATGGAAAATATTTGAATACAAGGGTGATAGAACTCATCAAGATACACTTTTGATAGATAGGCCACTTTTGCATTTGAGACGGTGTTACCCAACACCGGTCACAAATTCTTGAATCTCACATGGACTTTATGGAAGTATATATGGGACTGTGGATTTGGAACTACACTTTCCTAACACTTTGTCAGATGCAAAAAAGGCCTATGTATGAAATTTAGGTCATGATGAGTGGACCAAAGTTGGTATTCAAGACTTTTCAATTTGAGACCATCTAGGGTTTCGAAAACTGGATCCGAGGTGCCAAAATTCAAAAATTCAAAATTTGAGTGGCACAAACTTTGTCAAATGAAAAGTTGACCATTACACAAAATGTTGATCATGATGAGTGTGACAAACTTTGTGTTCATGACTTTTACATTTGAGGCCATCTAGGGTTGGATCAAAGTGGATTTTCATAAAAATCCAAGATTTGACCAAGTCAAACATGGTCAAATTTGGTCAAATCTCTAGAAAAAAATAAGATCATGTGTGGGGACTTAGTTTATTGTTTAGGTGCTTTCAAAAAAAAAATTTGAAGCCAATATGATGTCGAAATACACGGTTTTCTATTTATTACTATTATATCTAGTTTTTTCATTAAATAAACATCTTGCCGGTGTGAAGTGTGGAACCGGCAAAGTGATGTTACTCGGGAAAATAAAAAATTTCAAAAAATTTTGGCACCGCCGCGACTCTATCGCGGGTCCGGGGGATCATAGATTTATGCCTTAAATCCCTTTGCACTAAGAGGGGATAACTGCTAGATCTACTACTTCACTTTATTTATTTAGTTTTCGCTTCGAATTTTAAAATAACTAAAAAAGCGAAAAATTTGGCCCACATTTGGACTCGAGCGCTGGCCTCAAAGGAGGGACCACGCGGCCTTAACCGTTGTGGTAGAGACGACTGTTCGTACAAACATGAAATGGTTGTACTTAACAGTTGCACCTAACACGTCATCACTTTCGGGGAGCGTTTAGCACGGCAGTGATGTGGTAATCACTGCCGGTGCTTGGCGGAGCCGGCAGTGATGTAATTATCACTGCCGGTGCTTGTTTGGAACCGGCAGTGATTAGGCGGGGGTATATAAGTGGGCGCACGCGCTTCTGAAAATTTGCCAAGTCTTTTGAACCACGCGCCCTTTCCCCACTCTGCGGAGCAGCCTCGCGCCGTCCGCCGTCCCCAACGACGCCGTCCGCCGCCCCTACGCCGTCCGCCGCCCCGACGACGTCCTCCTCCACCACCGACGTCGCCGTCTACCGCCCCGCTCCTCCGCCGATGGCCACCGACCCGTGGCCCCGTTCACCACCGGCGCCACCGCCGCCACACCGAAGCCCGTGCGCCACTGCCCCGCGTGCCACGATCTCCGGAGCATCGTCCTCCCTCACAGGCATCTAGGAGCGCGCGGAAGTGGTCACCATCAGTTCATGTGGTTTGCTCCTCTCTTCCTGCCCCCTACCTGTTGGACAGAATGCCTCTACAGGGTGCTGTTGCTGCAATGATCTCTGAACTTTTGTCAATTCGACCTTGTTAACTTGTGAACCTGTTGATGCTTAGAAAATTATGATTCTTGTTGCTAAAATCGTTTATGATGATGTAGTTTCTCTGGTAGACATGTTTCATAGTGCAAAGTATTTTAGGCGCTATTTAATGTAGGTTTAATGTTGCCAGCTTGTGGATTTTGTGTAGCTTTAACCATAAGTCCAAATGGGGTGAAATTTGGACAGCAAACTAGTGTGGACCTGATGGTGTTACTTTAATTTTTCCAGAATTTTATGACATGTCGAAATTGGGGTTGCAGTTATACCTAGTATATAATTAAGGGGTAATTGTACCATGTTTGGACTCATGTTAGGATGATGCTAGGTGTTAGTTGATTCCATGATCTATGAGTTGGTTTAGGGTCAGGATAAGTTCAGTTTACAATGGAGTATGCCATGTAGAATTTGTAGGTGAAATTCGTGTGCATTGATCATCGACAACTTAAGATTTTAGGTGAAATTTGGTGATCATGATGTAGGATTTGTAGGCACTTGTAGGTCAAATATATATATCCTATTTGTAGGTCAAATATATACATCCTATTTGTAGGTCAAATATATAAACAAGCATGTAATTTTGGATTGTCTTGTCATTAATTTAGCGCTAAATTGATAATTAGTGTCATGGTTCGTCACCGGATCCACAGCACTAACTGACCACGGTCAATTCACATCCATGGTTCGTCACCAGATTCCTCGTAGCCGTAGAGTCGAGATGGAGCATGAAGCAACTAATGTTGTCGATGGCAATGAGACGGTGCCGCAAGATCGGGCTAATGTTGTCGGTGACAACGAGGCCGATACTCACGGGCGAGGAGAAGTGAGCCCGAGCACTTATTTGAACTGCGGTATGGGCAAAAGGAGCGAGGCTAACCGGGTAACTTAGGTGTCATTTGATGACGTAGCCACACCCACTCTTTGCATTGGGGTATTAACTTACTCGTTCTCTCCGGCGGGTTCCTCCGCGGTCATCGACCCACCGCATACCGGTGAGCCACAGGGTTCTGGTAAGACTAGAGTCAGAACCAAGCGTGGGCCGACACAACTTCCTCATGGCAAGAAGTGGGAGATCACCGCATTTGATGTACGCGGTATGCCGTCCGCACCAAAGATAGCTTTGAAGAAATACTCAGGGGTCATCGGCAACCTTGTAAGGCAATTTGTCCCCTTGAAGTACCATAACTGGACTGGGAAAGAAGCTAGGGACCCGTCCATGGTTCCCGAAAGTGTCAAGTTCCAAATATGGAACGATGAGCTCCCAAAGTTTTTCACATTCCCGAGAGGAAGATCGGTATAACAAACCCTTAGTCTAGAAAAGAGCCTATGAAACAATGGCATCATGCTTCAAGACTTTCGGGGGTGATTATTACAAGAAGCATATCATTGGTGGTGAAGAACCAGATTTTAGTAATAAATCAAAGTTGGCCTATCGGGGCCCTACCGGGCAGGAGTTCAAGACTTACCGCAAATCCGAGGAGTTCCAATGGCTAAGCATGCGGAATAAAGCATAACTTCTTGAAAAACGGTAATCCTCATCATTGCGGCTCTCATGGATATGCCAAGCTTCTCGAAGTTATTCAAAAAGAATTTGAGAAGCGAGGCAACGCTTATTGAAGAAGGCGTTGAGGTTGTGACCGCCCATTGGCGTGCCGGATCTATAATGTTCGTATCGCGAGGAACGTCGTCATGGTAATGATGGGAGCTTTAGTGTCTTAAATCATCCAAAGAGTGAAGGCGTAGATGATCCAAACATGAGTGCCCTCGTCTCGAGGATCTCCAAGATAACCGAGGAGGTGATTCAAGGGTCTCGCACTTACGGGGGAGAACGACGTGCTCACCCAAGCACTCGGGAACAAGGAGCACGGTGGCCGCACCAGAGGAGCCGGGGTTGTTAATTGGTTTCTAGGTTTCCTAGATGATGTCGATAGTTATCGGAGCCGCAAAAGGAGTAAAAAGGCAGATGAGGAGAAGACGCTCAAGATGCTTATGGAGATGGAAGAAAGATGGAACTCCAAACTAGATGAACTAGTTAATGCTAAGGTCCAAGAAGCTATGGCATCCCAACAATCTCAAAGACCACAAGCACTGTGGGGTTGCGGTAGGGTACGGGGTTGCAGCGGTTGTGGGTCCACCCCTTTTGGTGAACCAGATGTGGATGTGCCTCACACGGTCGACAACATCACTTCGACCGTGTCAATGTTAAGCTGTACATCCAGCAACAATGGACGAAAGACAAGGTGGCGCTCGACCAAGCCTTACCCGTGTTAGATGGGACCATTAAAGGCACCCCAATTCCGTCGGGGTACGCCAAAGTCACCATTGACAAGGTACTTAAGAGGAAGTACATAAAGATACCCATCAACTACTCTGCATCGGAGGACATGCCAAGACTTGACCAGAACATGGGAGTTGTTGTGGCGTGGAGCAAGCGCCTCATTAAGCTTGAGCACGAGATGTCCTCTGATGAAGAGGTCGAATGCGAACCCTCGCCCCACAACTCAGCATCTCCAAGCAGAGGACACCTTCATTTGCCATCACCCTCGTCTTCTTCTCCGTGTCCTCATCAGGAGTCTCCTCTGCATCAGCAGACTCCTCTTCCTTCTCCTTCACGCCAGCAGACTCCTGCTCCTTCGCCTCCTCCACCGCGTCAGCAGGCTCCTCCTCCTCCTCCTCCTCCTCCTCCTCCTCCTCCTCCGTGTCAGCAGACTCATCCGGTGCTCCTCCTCCTCCTCCCGCCGTGTCGGTAGACTCATCCCGCTCCTTCTCCTCCACCGCGTCGGCGGACTCCTCCCTCCCTCCTCCTTAGAAGCCCACCCTCCTCCTCCTCCTCCTCAGAAGACCGCCCCTCCTCTTACTAGTCGCTCTTTAGGACCCCGGGCGAAACAAACGATTCCCAGTTGCTCTACATCCGGGACTAGAGGACATGCTTCTCATCGTCCTCTGACGCAAGCAACGGCAACATCCTCACAGTCGCGGAAAAGGTCCTCGGCATCGGTTTCTAATGCTGCCCAAGGAGATCAAGGGCAAAACAAAAGGCAGTTCAGTGGTAGCTCTACAAACCCGATGGACCAAACTGCGTACTGCCAATATACCCAAGTTTAAATATAAACCTTTTTTTCGATCTCATCACCGATATTCCTCGGGCTTTGAAGAAGAACGAATATGAAAGGCACACCCGAACAAGTACAATAATGAAAGGGCCAACGAAGAGTTTCATAAACATCAAAGTAAGATAAATGATTTGTGGGAAACACTTCCGGAAATGACCAGGAAAGCGATCGAGGACATGTGCGGGATTTAGTTGGGACGGCACCATTGGCGCATAAGTTTGAATTAGGAAAATTCTTAGTCTCAGGGACGAGTACAAAAATCTTCCCGCGTCGATGGTTAAGTTGCACGAATATTATATAGCCGCATGTTCAGACCACGAGGATTATTCATTTAGTGCTATTATCCCCCCGAAGCTAGTCTACTACTATCCATAAGAAGAGAAGATCGACATCGAGTATGAGGGAAAAAACCTCGACGTACAAATCATGTCATTGTGGACCATGTAAGTACCGTAAACACATTAAATCCTAAGTAATGCTCTTTCGAGTCACCAAGCTTTGTTAACTTTTTTCAACCTTGCATGGTTTTATGTAGGTTAATTTGGTGCTATGCTTGATAAAGAGGAAATGGCAACACTTAGGCTTCATTGACCCCATCAGAGTCAATGAAGGACTTATCAAAACTCTGCCGCATGAGGTGATAGATCTCTTGGTCCTAATTTTGGAAGAGTTCGTGAAGAATGGAAAAACCACAATACTTCTGCCCTACAACCTCAAGTATGAGCTCTCCACCTTTGTTTTTTATGCTTCTTTTCTGTCAAGATTAGTTATTAATTTAGATCATGTGATTGCGAGACCATTGGGTCTTCGTACGTGTCGATCTTAAAACAAATCTGATCGAGGTGTGGGATTCAAAGAAGAAACCACTTAGGGAAGCTGGAACCTTGGTGCAATTGTTCAATGAGTAAGTGATACTAATTAATAACATATTATTTTCGATCACACATAAGCCTTTCTAATGTTCCCCTTTTCACTATTTGTTTTTATATTTTTGCACGGAGCTTGAACAAGATATACGGGCGCGACGTAAAGAGCATTCAAGATTAAAGTGATGAAGGGCATTGCGTGCTTGAAGCAGCCTATGGGCAACGCCCAATGCGGGTTCTATGTGATGTGGGCCATGTTTCGATACCTCGGCTACACTACGGACGAGCCGGATAACCTTGTAAGTATAATCCTTTTTTTTATGTCGATAATAATTTAAATTATTGTTGTGCGATTCCATCTTTGCACGGTCGTTTTGGAATGGCAGCGGAAGAAACAAAAGCACAAAATGCTATTAGAACTCGAAGTCGTCGCATTCCAAGGGGAGGTGGCGGATTTCATCAACACCATGGTGCTTTCGAAGGATGGATTATTTTCAATAGCTCGAGCCGAAGGGAAGTATAAGGAAGAGTTTGCGCACAAACTCGATCGTCTGATGTAATTTTTATTTTATTGAACTAGTTACATGAGTTTCGACGGTTGTACAGGACATGTTAGAAGGAACGTGGACATGTTATAATTATAATTAATATAATTATAATTGTAAATACAATATTTAAAATAATAAAGCATTATAAATAAAAACTGAAATGATAAAATATTTAATTTATTTAAAATTTTAAAAATAAAATAAATTGAACAAAAAACAACCATGAATCATTTGTCATTTGCGAGCCGGCCGTGTCTTGGATCGAACAACGGTGTCGGCTCGTTGCACAAGCCGGCCGTGTTATCGAAGCCAACACGGCCGGCTCATTCCACGAGCCGGCGGTGTCGTATCTGACAACACTTTGTCGGATCCTAGAACGAGCCGGTAGTATTGTCTCTGACAACACTGTCGGCTCCTGGAACGAGCCGGCAGTGTTCGTGCTGACTACACCGTCGGCTTCTAAAACGAGCCGGCAGTGTTGTGCTCGTATAACATTGTCGGCTTGTGCTCGACCGTCGGTGTTGTATGTTCATCACCGTCGGGGTGATAAACCGCGGTGATGCCCCCCCACATCACGCCGCTTGTTCCTTGCCCGGTTCACTTTCCGGCGGTGATGAGGGTTGCGAACCCGGCGGTGATATGGAAATCTGTAGTAGTGGATGGTCGGTTTCCTGACGCCCAAATTACCGAAACGCCACCGTACCACCCTCAGGAGCATTGAATGTACCGCTTCCAGAAAGGTGGGGCTGGGTGGCCGGCCCCTGGGCGCACGCGCCAGTGGCGCGGCCGCGCCAGGCGCGCCAACCCGGGCCACCGACCATGGTTGGTGGGCTGTGCTCTGGGCCTGGACTTGGCCCATGTGGTGTTTCGTCATGTTGGCATGTCGGTTAGGCCTTTTTCTCCTTCTCTCCCTTGTTTTGCTTTGGGCTGATTTTATAATTCAAATATTTATTCTGCTTTTCTTTAGTTCTTGGTCCAAAATATGTATATTCCATGAATGTCCCTGCAAAACAAGTGATTCACCAAAGCGTGGAATTTGTTAGTATAAATCTCCTATCTAGATGTTTTTGGTGAACTATAAACTAAAGTTGGCGGAGTTAGATATGCAATAAGGACCGCCAACAAACTCCCCCACACTTAGTGCTTTGCTCGTCCTCGAGTGAAGCAAAGGTCACTAAGGTGGTTTTATCTTCCTGAGATATTAACCTGCATACAGATTATTCCAAGCCTCACCTGTCATCTGTGAACATTCAAGGTATCTATCATATTATCTTCGAGCTATTGAGGGATGGAACAGCCTGGATTTCAAGTCAACTCGTGTTTTCCAGCTTTTAAGACTTGGGGTTTTGAAAATTTTGCAAGAAAAAGATAGCAATTGAGTTCCGCAAGTGATTGTCTCAAATCACTCTTTTGAATTTGTAAGTGTTGCTCCTCACAAAAGGCCTTTATGCCTTGCTAATCATCCTACCACTAATGGCTGATATCTGGAGTTCATAGGTATGGATGAGATGCATGCTTACCTTATGTATATTGTTGTGTCAAACAATGGATCCTTAGAGGGAAGGACATAGCCTTAGATCGAATATGTGCAAGTGTATGGAATATATATATATATATATATATATATATATATATATATATATATATATATATATATATATATATATATATATATATATATATGTATGTATGTATGTATGTATGTATGTATGTTTGTATGTATGTATGTATGTATGTATGTATGGGGGTGGAACTCCTTGTCATGCTTCTCTGTCTTTTTATTTGAAGGAAATATGGGCCTCCCTATAAGACATTTCTTTTACTTTCTTTTTCCTCCTCTTCTTTATAGCCTTAGATCGAATATGTGCAAGTGTATGGAATATATATATATATATATATATATATATATATATATATATATATATATATATATATATATATATATATATATATATATATATATATATATGTATGGAGGTGGAACTCCTTGTCATGCTTCTCTGTCTTTTTATTTGAAGGAAATATGGGCCTCCCTATAAGACATTTCTTTTACTTTCTTTTTCCTCCTCTTCTTTATTTCTCTCTTTTTTTGTCTCATAACTTGTATGGAGGAGATCTTTCTTTCTTTATCTTTTTCTTTTCTCTTTCTCTCTTTTTTTTCTATTCTAATATGGATAATAATTCTAATAGAAGAACATATTTTGCAAGTGACGAAGGTACAAGGAGAGAGAAGTTCATGATCTTGAAGGTGGAGTTTTTATTTTGGTGGTAAAGATGCGTAACTCTTATTGTAAGAGTCAGCGTTTTTGGTGGTTGGATGGGTGCATGTTGTGCGCGACTTTCAGGGTAAAAGTTGGTCAACTATTTGGTGGATGCGTGTGATATTTGATCTTGGGGATATGAAACTTCTCTCACATAGATCTCAAAGCCTGACACAACTCAACACAAAAATAAGCAGCTATGTGACAAGGTTTATAAATATAGCACGAATATTTTTGGCTCTGGTGGGAATTTGATCATCACTTGAGGAATCATGCTATAAATTTTGAGATTTTTTGCAAAGAAAAACCCAAATCCACTGCGAGAGATAACAAGTATCATATCATCCTACTATATCACAATTGTCAATAACTTAGATAAGCATGGGGTCCCTACTAACAAGTTGTTCACAGATAAAAGGAATTTTAGCGAGGAATAAAAAGTATGCAAGTTGCTATCAATCAGCGAACACAGAGATAAAATAGCCACAAATTTAATTATAAACCATTTTATTCCTAGAAAGAATAAAAGTATTTGTAGGGAGTGAGAGGATGCACAAACTGAAAATTACCGTGACGCAAATTTTTGTGCATTTTCTTTTCGTGAGGTCGTGGTGGCCTCGCCCCACACTTGTTTTTGTACCTGTCTTATTGATTTTTGCATGCAACATATAGGACAGAAACAAGTGTGTACAAAAGAGAACACAAATATATATATTGAATTATAAATCATTGATACAATAGGCGCATATTACAATTATAAATTGAAAAGGGAAAATGCAACAAGCTGAATTTTAAAACGAAGCGTGCGCCTATTTATTTAGCGGAGCGGATGGCTCTAAAGAGGGTGCTCGAGGGCCTGCGCAACTCCTAGCTTTTTAGCGACCGCTTCTAATTCCTCGTACATGTCTATATGAAAGGAGTCGATTTCTTGTCCTAACATAATTTCAGCGGCGCTCCCTTCCGCTAGCCTACCCCGGAGATAGCGGATGTAGCTAGAAAGTTCCTTGATTTTCTTGTGCAGCCCTTCCCTAGTTGGTCCTTTTGGTTGAGGTGGTTCCTCACCAAAGAAACCAGCAGGCTGTCCCTGAATCGGAGGATCACACATAAGACGAGGTGCCCCAAGATATGGGCTCCCCGTATTCCCCACAAGTCTTTTCCCACGCCCTCCTTCCGACCAGTCAACTCCTTGAACGGTGTAGGAAAATACGGGGGTTTTGAAGGAAGAAGACTTGGAAGATGAGAGCTTGGATCGCTTGCTTGGGCGGTTGTCCGTCGAGGTGGCCGTCGTCGCCCTTGTTGCTGGCGCAATGGGTGGAGCTTCAATGGCAAGAGGTGCCGGTAGGCGCTCAACTCTTTCTCTCTTCTCTAAGTAGTTCTTGGCAAGAAGAGAGCTTTCTCCTTGTCAAAGGGACCAGGGCCATTGCTACTTGATAGGATGAAGAACGTGCTGGTGGTATGAGGAAGAGCAAGAGAGAAATGGTTGTTTTTGAGCTTATGAAGAGAAGAGAGAGGGGAGAGGCCTATATTTATAGGTGAGCTCGACCTCTGTCTCTCACGATCGCAGCAACATCAATCCAGTATGGTGAGCATCGAGCCGGGTTGTGAATCGGGTGATGAAAATCGGGGCCGGACGGGCGGGGCGCGCCGAGGGCGCCGCAGCGCCGGCGTGGCGTGCCTCGTCCCGGTTTTCGTCGAGGTTCGTTCCGCGCTTTGCTGATCACGATTTTTGGTTGATTTGCTGGGTTGCACGATCGAAGCTCGTCCTTGACTCCGGATTTTGAAATTGGGGAAAAGATGGTGTTAAGGGATTTTTGGAAAATATTTTTAAAAAATAATTATTTGAAATAACCAGCACTTATAAAAGTCAAGAAATATAGAGATAAATGCTGGAAAATTTTTATAGAAGAAAAATATTTTTGAAAAATATTTTTGGTAAGAAAGAATAGAATAATTAGCCTAAAAATAATAATATGCAAAAGCAATATTTTCAAGGCATAATTAAATCTATTCGATCTAGTTCTTCGCTGAAATTTAAATTGCGAGATGACTCAAGGAAAGGTTTGAGGCAGCTGACCGTTAACTTTGAAGATGTTGCCGTCATCATCTTGGATCGTGATCGCTCCACGGAACGACGTGTCGATGACGGTGTAAGGCCCCTTCCATTTGCTCCATGGCTTTCCTTCACCGAATAATTTCACTTTCAAGTTAAACAACAAGGCCTTGTCGCCTTGCTTGAAGGTTTGAGCTTGATTCGATGATCGTGCCATTTTTTTGTCCGTTCTTTATAAAGCTTAGCACTATGATAAGCCCTTTCTCGCCATTCTTCCAGTTCAGAAATCATCGTGACGATTTCTGCCGGCTAATTGAGGTCCATGTTCCGGCTCTTGATAGCCCAATAAGCTCGGTGCTCGAGCTCTAGGGTAAGTGGCAACTTTTCCCATACACGAGCTGGAATAGTGACATGCCGATAGGGGTTTTGTAAGTAGTCTGTACGCCCGAGTGCATCGGAAGCTTACTTTTCTAGCCTTTCCCCATATCGTTGTCTTCTATAAGACGTTCTTGATGTTTATTGGAGGTCTGCGCTTGACCATTGGTTTGAGGATGGTAGGGGTAGCTATGTTGTGTTTAGCTCCAAGCTCCCTCAATAATGTATTGAATGTCTTGTCAATGAAGTGAGATCCTCCATCGCTTATCACCATGCGTGGTGTTCGAAAGCGAGGGAAGATTACTTCATCTTCGGGGCATGCTTGGCATCAGCCGCTCTGCACGGCATAGCTTCCACCCACTTGGATACGTAATGAACGGCCACTAGGATATACTCGCAATCTTGGGACTTCTGGAATGGCCCCATGTAGTCGATGCCCCACACATCAAATATTTCTATTTAAAGGTTGTAGTGCAGGGGCATCGCATTGCGGCTGTGATGCCTCCTTGGCGACACTTCCGACACCTCCATATGAACTTTTTGGTGTCTTCGTACATCGTCGGCCAGAAGAATTCGCACTACCAGATTTTGGCTTGTGTGCGAAATACTCCATAATGGCCTCCATACGGTGCGGTGTCACACTTCTCAATGATTTGTAGGCCTTCCGTTGCTGGTACGCATCTCCTCAACAGACCATCTGAACATACCCGATACAGGTATGGGTCATCTCAAAGGTGACGTCGGCTCTCGACTTGCAATTTTCTCCTGTTTTCCCCTGGTGGCCTATAGCCTGTGGAGTTCAGCAAATCTACCGAAGCCGGGGGCGGGGGGTGTGGGGGGGGGGTGCGGGGAGTCCGTGGGGTGTGTGGGGTGCCTGGCCCCTCGTAGCTCCGCCGTTGCACAATGGCACTCCAAGTCTTCCGGGACGAGCTCGAAGGAACGCCCTTCGGCGCAGCGCCGCCTCCGCACGTGCGCGAACGGGCTGCCGAAGGCGCCGATGAGCTTCACCGGCAGCAACATCTCTTGAGTCCGATCAATTCTCCATGTCTCTTACTATCATTTCGGGAAATTTTATTATGAGAATCCATTAATTATAATGACTACGGTGGCGGCGCCCATAGATACAATGATCCTGATTGATGATGATGTAGCCATAGTTGGTGTGCTGCTTGCTTTTCAAGAATTGGCAGCTAGCATTTTTTACTTTCTTTCTTTTTTCTGTTCTATGTCTTCTTCTGGTCAAACATCTGGATTTCTGAGAGAAGAAGATATCATGAATTGACACGATAGAGTTGTATCAGATTCTGATCGAGTTGTATGATGTTTGGTTGGCCCAGCCCGTAAAAGTTCACGCTGTAAAGAGATCCAGCCCCACGCAAAATTCGCCCCACGCAAAATTCATTGCCCTTCCTCTCCCGGCGCTATCCGCTCCCCTCGCGGTCGTGGTCTTAAAGAAGTGAGCGCCGTCGCTCCCGTCCCGCACACGTCGCCCACCTCTTGCGCATGCCAAACATATGGTACGGCGTATGGGCGGAAACGATTATCATTCACGTTCCCTTTCCTTTTTTTTTTTAAACCAAAAACAGCACCCTGGATCATATGGAACGCTCCGCACTACCGCTGGACTGGGACGTGTTCGCCACTGACATCCTTCCTTCCCGTTGCTGTGCAGCCACAGGCCCACAGCACATAGTTCAGTTCAGTATATAAGCTTCTGAATCAAAGTGGCCATGGCGCCATACACTGCTTTTGCAGCGTTCAACAAAGCTAGCACCCATCTCCGTCGTGTCGACGTCAGAAGCGCAGCGCCACAGCGGGGTCCTCGATCAGGTCCTCGCGTCGTCCTCTCCTGCTGCAGCACGCACAGGCGGCGCCGGATAATCTCGGCGCGGCGGATGATCTTGTGGCCGCCAAAATCGGCGTTGAGTGTTGGCGCTCGCAGGGTCTGGAGGGTTCAACGAGCAGGACGACGAGGGCCCGTCCTAGAGCTCCCCATGCCGGACTGGGCCCGGTACGACAACGGCGATGTGGACGCTGAAGCACGGCCGCGAATGCTAGCGGGGAGCCCTGAGAGGGTCGGGTTGGGTTAGGGGCGGGTTTAGCCCCATTAGCGCGGCAGGTCCATTATCAAGCTGCTATGCGTCGACAAGCCTTTTTTAATTCCATATTAGATAAATGCCCGTGCGTTGCACGTCGTCACTGATTTATTCATTAAAATAAAGCTAATAAAACTGTAAAAGATAATTTTGTATTGGGAACCCTAACCTATTTTTTAAACCTTTTTTTAATTTTATCTTTAATTATTTGTCAATTGAAACCATATTCCCTTTCTATGCACAGTTTTCCTCTTTTTCCACTCTTGACAATCGTATAAAAAAATAATAAGAGATATTAATGTGGCAAAACAAAGATAATTAAAATATGAACTTAAACATCGATCGGATGATTATGTGAATGGAGGCTGTCAGTGGAGGATGTGACAATTTCATTCCCTAGTTGTTTTTAGTTCTTGAGCACCAACAGCCTGGGCTTCTAGTTCATGAGCAGAAGATGTCTGTGCTTGTTTTTGAGCTGCACGAAGTGAAGACTCGCACCCCTACATTGCCCGCACCGCCCGTCGGCGTCTGGGGCCTCAACCTCACGCCGGCTGAGGAGGAGGAGAACCACGCCTGCGTCCTGCGCGTCGGCGTCCGCATCGCACGCGCTGCTGCCGGGCGGCGAGTTCTCCGTGCGGTGCCGAACTGCCGGTGTCCAACGACACTCCAACTGCTTCGTCCGCCGGCGCGCAGCGAGGCCGTGGACGACGACGCGGAGGAGTTCATCCTTGTCGGCGTCACGCTGCTCCCCTACGTGCAGGAATCCATCGCTGCCGCGTGATCGCTCCTAATCAATCGGAGATGATTGTGCCACACACGTGCATTACTTGATATGCCTTGTGCATGCATGGGATCGCAGGTGAACAGTACAACACAATGTACTCGTACGAGTGTGGTATGGCCTTCCCGTCGATGCCCATGCGCGTTTAGTCTATCCAGCTTCTAGTCCGGGTGCACAATGCGGAGGAAGCGCAGCGCTGGCTACCGGCGACGGGTGGGCTCGGCTGGCGGCGTCGGCTACTGCGTCCGCCTCCAAATATTCGAGAACGCCCGCATCAGCAACCGGTTCCGTCGGCCGGTGCCCGCGGGCTACAGATGCAACGCGTTCACTTTTGCGGCGGCGTCCGCGCCGCCCGTGGAGCTCTGCCGGCGCGCTGGAGCTGCTGGGTGGAAGACTGAAAGCCAAGGCGCGGTCGTCGCGAGGGATACGCTGTACGCGGGAGGGACGAAGGGGCGAGCAAGGCAAGGGAAAACGCGCAGGCGGTTACCTTTTGTATTCTCTGTGCTCTCGATCGACAGGAGATTGAAATCGTATCAAACTTGAGTTCGGGCACGCACACGAAGGAAGCTTGGAAGTCGGAGTTCGGGCGCGCACGCTAAGATACAGTTGACGAAACCCGTCAGTATTTTTTAGGTGGTAGTAGATATAGATGCATCTTATTAGCCCCCTATTCCCGTCCCATCTGGGAAAGCATGCATACGGAGATAGACACGGCGGCGCGGAGAGTAAATGAGAGAGAGAGAAGAGAGCCCCGGCCGGGCTGCTGAAACACATCGCCACAGCCCGCTCCCAGTCCCAGCTCGACCTGCCGTTTCTCCATCTCTCTGCCTCCTTGCTCCCTCCTAATCCTGTGCATCGACCACGCACCGACGATGGTTACTTCGCAGACGGTGAGGGAGGTGGCGAGCGGGGGTGGCTGCGCCCACGGCGCCGGCGCCGGAGGCAGCGAGGAAGGGGAGATGGAGCGGCCGTCTGCGCCGACCTCGCGGGAGATGGCCATGATGCCGCTCAGCATGGTCGCCGTTCAGATGATCGTTGTGGGGATGTTGCTGCTCTCGAAGCTCACTCTCAGCGCCGGAACGAGCCCCTTCATCATCCTTGTGTACCGCAACATGATCGCCGCAGCCGTCGTCGCCCCTCTCGCCGTCTACTTCGAGAGGTATGTATTCCTTCTCTTTCCTTTATATATATACCTGGGTGTAGAATAACTTATTCTACACCAAGGCACGAAATACTCAGAAATACTGACCGTAAATACTAAGTATCTTGGCTCATGGTCAGGAATGATCAGTATAAGTCGATCTGCATCGAGTATCCTGCGTCAGTATTATGAAAATACTGACATATGAGTAAATTACGAAAATTTGTTCGGCAAAACACCCAGTAGCTAAAACTGACCCTGAAAATACTGAATAATACTGAACCGCGTCCAGTATGAGTCAGTAGAATGCGTCAGTATCACGAAATACTGAATATACGATGCTTTCAAGTCCATATTTGTTCGGTATAACGGGTTGGTGTAGAATAACTAATCTACACCTGGGTGTAGAATAACATACACACACACATATATATATATATATATATATATATATATATATATATATATATATATATATATATATATATATATCCTGGGTGTATTTACTATAGAGAATGCACCCACCCTGGTTGCAACTGGTTCTTGCCCAGTTGCAACTGTCCCAACTCTAGTTGTAATTGGATCACATCATGTTGCAACTGGCCCGACTCTAGTTGTAATTGGATCACGTCATATTGCAACTGGTTCTCTGCCTACATGTAACTGGCCCGACTCTAATTATAATTGGATTGCGTCAGGTTTGTAACTGGTTCTTATCCAATTGCAACTGGTCCGACTCTAGTTGTAATTAGATCACGTCAGGTTGCATCTACATCAGGTCCAGTTGCACTGGATCAGATCTGCCTTTCAATTACTACTGTCAAGTTGCAATTAGTATGATGTTATAGTTGTGATTGGCCTAGTCTTGCGGTTGCAATTGGTAGAGAATACACACATTTTGGTATATAAAATGCACGTTGTTCACTAGCTAGGCTTACAATTAGGTTGTAACTAGCTGCATGTAGTAGTAAATTGGGTAAAAATTACGTTCTAAGTGGTTGCAGCAAGCACTAACTACGCTACAACCAAGTTGTAATTGTGTTGTGATCATGATAGCAACTCATAGTATATTAAAGTTGCAATTACACACTTAAAAAATATTTATTAAATATAGTCTTCGTGGATCTCGTTTTGTTAAGTACTTTTTTTTGAACAATCTGGTGCAAACAGATTTGAAATAGGCGCTAAGGTTTAGGAGATATTGTATTTTTTCAATCCGAAATAAAAAAGATTCTCTGCATGCGGGACGGATGGGTGGGCTGGCAGGTCTGTGCGCTTGGTCCGAATCGAGCACCAATTACAACATTGTGTGTTCTGTCTTTGCAACCACGATTGTGTTCCGATTGCAACAGGATCACACACAACAGATTGTGTCCGCGTGCGCACACATACGAGGGCCTGTGTATTTGCTATAGCAAATACACCTTGTTGCATTTTAGTCGCGCATTATATATATTATACTCCCGGGAGTAGTTACTCCCGTCTCTAAAAACCCACCTTAGGTATGTGTTCATATTTGTTTATCACTTTGAGTATGTCTATATACTAATACTAAGATACTCTAAATCTTCTTGCGCGAAAAAATTTCAAGGGAACCCATACTTTTCAATATATTATGAAAATGCCACTTACCGTACTATATAAAAAAAGTATGACCACATACTCTATGTATACTTACATACTTGACATATATAATACCATAGATGGTCTAGTATGATCATATACTTCGCGTACATATACTTTTTTTTGTCATACATGCCCTAAATCTTGAGATATAAACATGGGAGTAACTACTCCCTAGGAGTAGAAAATAATTTCAATATATATATATATATATGGAAATTCCATTATACTCTTACGAGTATGTACTCCCATCTCTAAAAACCATACTAGGTATGTGTCAATACTTGTTTATCGGTTTGAGTATGTTTATATACTCATTTTAAGATACTCCATGTCTTTCTACGCTAAAAAATTTCAAAGGAACATATATTTTTTGATATATTACTAAAATGCCACTCTTTGTACTATATAAAATATGTATGACCATATACCCAATGTATGCATGCATACTTGACATATATAACACCCTGGGTACTCTAGTATGACCATATACTTCGTGTATATACACTTCGTTCGATCATATACACCCTAAATCTAGAGATATAGAAATAGGAGTACATACTCTTAAGAGTACAGTTTTTTGATATATTACTAAAATGCCACTACTGTACTATATAAAATATGTATGACCATATACCCAATGTATGCATGCATACTTGACATATATAACACCCTGGGTACTTTAGTATGACCATATACTTCGTGTATATACACTTCGTTCGGTCATATACACCCTAAATCTAGAGATATAGAAATAGGAGTACATACTCTTAAGAGTACAGAAAACCATATATATACATATATATATATATATATACATATATATATATACACATATATATATATATATACATATATATATATATACATATATATATATACACTTCCTCAGTAAAAAAAAGATCGTTTCCTATGAGTCAAAGATTCTTCTTTTTCCAGGCCCATCTTGAAAGTATTAAGGTTATTCAAAAAGTATTCAAGGGTATTTTGGTTGAATTGAATGCTCTTTTTTTTTGCGAAAAAGATCTATACATACTATAGTTTAATATATGTGTATATATGTATTGGAAAAAAATGAAAATGAATGAAGGTAAATAAGCGGCCACTCTTTACTTTTTTCCTAGTTTCCCTCCCCACCCTATGGCCCAGTACGGCCCACCAGAGGCGTTGGGCTCCCTCCAAACGTTCTCGTCACCGACCCACCCGGCCAAACCCTATGCGGCGCAGGCGATGCCGGCCGCCGTCCGCCAAGCCGGAGACCGAGGCCGGTGCCTTTAGCCGGCAGCCGCGGCCGGCGCTTGCCACCACTGCGCGGGCGTGTTCTGTGCGGCCGAGCTGACCGAGCACAGAGTCAAGTCAGGAGTGAAACTAGCAAATATGCATACGTTGCACCAGAAAAATCTTCAAATATTTATGAAAACACGATGAAAAAAATTCTAAATATTTATTTATGTTTATCTCTTCTATATAATATAATTTATTTTTTGATAACCATGACATCCATAATATAGCTATTGGTTGCATGTATAATATGATAGTGTCCTAGTAAATTTGTATCGAATTAAAACTTAATTGTGAATTTTTTTTCTCATGTTGCAAAGTATAGAAAAAATTAATCTTAAATATATCATAATATTAATTTTGATACTATTGAACTGTTTGATTATTTAGGACGTGGTTGATTCATGTATTAATAAAAATAAGTTTTTTCCAATTTATACGGACATCAATAACATGATGCAATTTTTTTTTTTTGTTAATAAGAAAGCATCAACGGTGCAATCAATCTAGGAAGAAACAAATCCAATAACCGGATGGAAAAAACAGAAAAAATAGAACTGCGACGGATGGAAAAAGTAAAAAAAAAAAAGAAAAAGAAAAAAATAAAAGTACGCGTGCGCCCGATTAATTGCCATGTATGTTGGCTGCATGCCTGTACGCATGTGCATGGCTAGATTCCTTTGATAAGTATGCTGCACGTGGAATTGTGGATTTGCACGTCGACCGGCTTCTTAGCGGACGTGCTAGTGCTTCATTGGCCGGCCTCGTATTGGTGCGGCGTTGGATTTCTTTAGCGTCGACGTGTATGTAGGATGTGTGTGCGAACCATGCTAAACCGATCAATGAGTCTGCTTCAATTCGACTACACCCAATGCAGTGGCTCTCCACGCCACCACGAAGGCGCCGCTCTTTTTCTTGTTGCATCGCGGTCATCTACCGTTGATTTGGATCACCCCACGAGTCCGTCTAGAAGACTACGACTCACGACGTATCGATCGATCGAGGTGAGCCGCAGACACGACACCGAGTGGCGAGGCACCAAACCTGCCTAGTACTAAACTTGAAACTACCCCGACGTCGTGCACCTCTAGCTCATGGATACGGAGCCGAAGATGGCCAACCGAAAAACAAAACGGAACACGACACAAACACGGCACACGGAGCCGGAAAAATATTTGATAACAAAAAAAAATTAAGGAGCCGGAAAATATTTGATAACCAAAAAAGTTAAGGACGGTGTATATATATGGACATCTCTGTGTCTTTTTTTAGAATTACAGTAATTACAACAAAACCTAATAATCTCATAATAAGACTCTATATTAATTGGTCTAAACGCGAGATATTCTCTGTTGTCCGGTAGTTAAGAGTGAAACGGACAAAAAAATAGATGGACGAAAAAATGGCCAGAAATTTTACCTCTTATTATTATAGATATAGATATAGATATAGATTTCTATTATTTTTCACATAATATACCAGAAAAAAAAAAAAAGGAGCCAAGCCACGACTCGGATCGATCAGTCCCCTAACGCAAAAGGCCCACGAGGCGGATTCCAGCCCAGTAACAGGGGGCCCAACGTGGACTGAACATTTATATTAGGAATCCTCGAGTTTCTCAAATATAATTTAGATCCTTCCACCGTTTCTTTCTCTCTTGCACTTTTGCACCTAGAACCCTTGCTTCTTTTCTTTTTCTTTTTTCTCATCCTCTACCCAAACCACGGAACCTTCCTACGTCACCGATCTGGATACGGATAGGATAGGCCGGAAGAAAATAGGCGGAAGAAAATTGGTGGACAAAATATTTGCCCCTTTATTATTAGGTATAGATAAAGATTGAGAATTTGGATGAAAAGTGCAAGTGAAATTATAGGAAGAAAAACAGGGATATTGCCATTAAGGTCTCATTGCCGTTAACTGTTTCAATATTTAGGTTTTCTCTCAACCATAAAGAGGAAAAAACAGGGGAATGCAGTATCATATCCGCTATATGACTATATATATATTGGGATCATATGTTGCCACTTATTTGCTATGTTGAACTATTGCTGTCTTTTGTGTACTAGACAATTTTAAATTATGCTCAAATTCATGAATAATATGGAATCATGCTTAATTATGCGTTATATATTACCCCAAATTCTGTTATTAATTTACTAATGCAATCACTCAACATTAGTCTATATACTTTGTGAAACCACCATAAGGATTAGTAGCAGCACTGCAGCAGTACTGTTTCTTATCATTTGTCAGGAAAAAACAAATCCACATTACCCTATTAAAAGTAGCGTTTCAGAGTTTCATATCATAAGTGTTGAATTCCTCGTGAGCATATATTAGATATTTTTTCCAATTGTGGCAGCCAACTGCCCATATAGTCATATGATTGAATAAGATCAAGTATTCCATTCTACATTGATAGCTGATCAAGCAGTGCAATGCATATAGACATATAATTGCATACGTTGCTAACTTAGATGCACAATAATTGAGGGGGATATTTAAGTTTTTTTAAAAAAATATGTCACAAGTGGTATTTTTGTTGCAAATTTTACCGGTCACTTAGGTTATCTATCATAATCAGAAAGTGTGGTTAATTTAGACACAAACTTATGAGATCACTTTGGATTATGTTTGGTAAATTTGTAGATTTAAGGGGTTTCTTGATGTTCTTTTTCATAATGTCAGAGTTTTTTTTTTTTTTTTTTTTTTTTTTTTTTTTTTTTTTTTTTTTTTTTTTGCCTTAGGAAAAGTAGAATAGACCCAAAAGCTAATATTAGAGAACCGAAATGATGGCAGGCCATTCTAATTTTTTAGGATTTATAATTTTTTCTAGCTCATCACATACAAATTAACATGCATGTGACAATGGAGCATCCAACCAACACATCCAGGAACAGCGGCCGCAGTTCGACCGTAGTTCTGCATGCCCGCATCCACTTAACCGAACTGCTTCCTTCCCAAGCAGACCCAATTAACGCTGACCACCCCATCCTGCTCGCACTGAAAAGTCACAGGCTCGACTCGACGAGAAAATCCATCAGGTGGCTTTGCGTCTAGAGGATCCAGATGTGGGAGGAGGACGAGACCAGGGCAGCAATCAGACCCTGACGGCGTCCCCTTCCTGGCCATGCTAGCCACAAATACTCCCTTGGCTGCACTATCCCTTAAAACCCATCAATGCCGGTGTGCAATCCCACAACAGCCCAAACCATATATAAGGCCCTATTTGGTTGAGCAGTAGCTTTTGAAAAAGTTGCTGTGAGCTGTGAACTGTGGAAAAGTTGCTGTGGGCTGAGGGCTGTGAGAAAAGCTGAAAGCCATTTGGTTGGAGCAGCTGTGAAACTGTAGGATGTGTATAAAATACCGGTAATACCTTGAAGGCCTGTGAGACTGTTTATATGCAAATCGCTCCTAACAAACTAATATGTTCACTAATTCGCATGTAAATGAATATTTTAGAAAGTAAAAATTAAAATTTTCTAAGTTCTACATCCATCTTTGTCGATGGGGAGTGAATGGTGAATGGGTAGCTAGCTAGGTAATCGTGGCCACACATCTAGGATGTACGGTTCACGCTTGTTGCCTGTATAGGGCAGGTATAAGTGTATTCCAAGTGGTATTTCTTCTTTTATCTTTCTATAGAAAAACGGCAAGGTGACATGGGTGTGGCAATGTGACCTTGCTCGTCCATTACAGAGCAAAAGCAGAGCACACAGCATGGCATGGTGGGGCTAGGTGGGCCGGCGAGCAGCTTCACCGGATTGCTGCGGCTGGTGGCAGCCATGGCCGTGCGTGCGGATTGGCCGGAGGGGTAGATCCGATACCTCACGAGTTGGGCAGGCCGAACCAGAGCGAAGAGGACCAATCCCGCGCCGCAGCAGGGAGGAGGGACGGGGCAGGGCTGGCGACTCCAGGGCCGCCGAGCACCAGGCGGCAGGGGTTCGCGCCGGACCAGAGAGGCTGGGACGGGGCAGGGCCGGCGATTCTCGGCAGCGGAGAGGACTGGCGTGGTGCCGGAGAGGACTGGTCGGCGTCGGAGTGGACCGGGGCACAGCCGGTGAGATGCGCCGCCGGCAAACCCTAGCTCCGCCTGGGCGTCGCCACTTGCGGACGGACGGGCTCGGAGTTGCGCGGAAGGGAACAGAAGGAAGAAGAACGAAGCGTTTTCTTCGTAATCGATGGCAGTGTGGGTAAATTCTTTGAAAGTGCCCTCTCCACAGCCGGTGAAAGCAGCCTCTCGCCAGCCGTGGAAAATGAACTACCTTAGGGAACGTACAACGCCCGTGCTGGCCGTCGTCTCGCGCTGCCAGTTTTGCAAAACCCCCCCTGTTCGCGAGGAGAGAGAGCAAAGCCGTCGCGTTGTGAGACGACAGCGAGGGTTCGTGCTCCCAGGCCGAATTGACGGCTCGCTACGCGTAGTACACCGCCGTCGCCTTGAGTTGACGCAGCGCGGATCCAACTGCACATACGCACGTGAGGAAGAGCTGGGACGCGCCGGCGAGGAAGATGTGCCCGAAGGTGCGCTCCACGAGCGTGTACCCCGAATGCTGGCGGCAGCATACACCAACGCCTGCTCGTCAGGGGAGTAGCCCTGGCATGCTCGGATGCCGCCTCACCGGCCAGCTCCGGGCCGAAACCGACAAGCCCGAGGCCGTTCCCTGCTCTGCGAAGAGATGAAGAAGAGAAGGATCTTTGGGCAAGAATTAAAAGAAAGTAAAGGGTCCAGATGAAAGAGCGCTAGAGAGAAGGATTTTTCTGATATAGGCTCAGAGAATTAGTATAAAATTCAGGGTCTCGAGGCTAAAGTGTTTCTCCTTTTCTTTTTTTCTGTTTATTGCATTTAAATGGCTGAAACTTTGATAATTCACAGTAATTCATAGAAAAATCATAAAATAGCAAATAAGGATTTTTTGGAATCCTTGTGAGAATATCTATGTGGTGGAGTCATAATATGACATGATTTAATAGAAAATTTCTGATTTTTTATTTATCTTAGTAATTAGGGTTTATAGGAATAAATTCATAGTTGTAGTACTCCAATTATTGTGAAATGTTTATGGTATGATACTGATGCTATGAGTGTGCAGTGGTAAAAATTCCATGTTTATTGGATGTAATATGATGAAGTTATTGATTTGTCTGTGAACCTCATTTATCTATTTTTGTTATCTGATTTCGAGATAAAAAATATCATTTCCATTTTTATGTGGATTAGGCAAAAATTGTTGTATTCGTAACTGATCATAGCTATATTTATTATCTTATCTATGTTTGATCAATTTTCTCTCAAACTTTAAGACAACCAAATAGACAGCGCCCATTGTACAAGCTGTCTATTTGGCTATCTGTGTTCAGATTTCAAGAATTTGCAGACAGCTCGCCGTCTGTGGGTTGTACATGTCCTTAAAGCTGGCTTTTAGAGAATACGTTTTAGGTAAGGGCCTTTGATTGGCTTTTGGGCTTTTGAGAGCAAAAGCTGAAGCCAAAAGCTAAACCAAACAACCCTTAAGTCTCAGCTACTGCCCAAATTCTTGCCAGCCTCTACCTCATTAAACCACAGTTGCAAACATTGGGTAGATTGAAAGGCCTCACAGGAGTCCAATCTGGTTGACACATGTTGCTAAGTGTGAGATCTGGCTAGGCATGGGTGGCACCAAGATTACTTTTTCCAAAAGGTTACCAAGAGCTTTGCCGAAAGTATATTAGAAGAAGAAAAAAAAGAGGTTACAAAGCTCCAGGCTCTCTTCTTGGCATTCCACATTGAATCTAAGTTACCAAATTTTTCACCTTTTTTTTCGATAATGGAACAAGGTTCCAGCCTCTACCAATTTTTTCATAATTTTTCACTTGAATCTATACTCTATGTGTTGTATGCTGGACAATATAATTACTATGAACCGTATTTTCTTTTGGTAGCTAATTAAAGTTGACACCTCAGTTGTAAATTATTAGCACAGGGCCTACAATTTGTTAGGGACGTGCGGCCCTTTTCTGATAAAGAGCACTTGGAGAATGTTGTCCTCTCACTTAAAACTCATAATTTATTTCATGTTTGTGTTGCAGGGAAATGTGGAAAGAGATAAACTGGTCTGTATGCTGCTGGATTTTTGCAAATGCTGCGTTTGGGTGAGCACTCGAACTCATCAGTAATGTTTTCTGAACTCAGCTTGTTAATCCGTACGGTTGTATATGTATTCTCTGTTATGACCAATGCTTTATACAATTTCCTTGGGAAACGGTACTAGTTTCATTAGTAGCTGATATAACTAGTACATTAATTACAGGAACGCAGTGCATCTCTTTCAAGCGTTGTACATACCTTGTTTCTTGCCTCTTATATTGCAGAGACGTCCTGGCAATGGGCCTGTATTTCTACGGGCTGCGGACGACCAGCGCTGCTTACTCTTCCATCTTCCTCAACCTGATCCCAATTGCCACCTTCGTCACTGCGATAGTGCTACGGTATGTATGATCAATAACTCTCAACGTGATACACAGCGTGATTGCGTTTAACGTGTCTGTGTGTTGATCTCCGTTTTAGGGCTGAGAATCTAGCACTGGGACAGTGGCCAGGAAAGATGAAGCTGCTTGGCGCGCTGCTCTGCGTCGGCGGAACCATGCTGGTAAGCTTGCTGAAAGGCCCGCTGCTGCATCTTTGGCCCACCAACCTGCTCGGGTACTCCCAGGCACCTGCAGCCAACGCGACGGGTGCTCACCACAACATGTTGGTAGGTACCCTCTGGTTGTGTGGCAGCTGCATGAGCTATGCACTCTACTTCATCGTCCAGGTAATACAAACTGCTGCAGTCTTTTTCCTTATTACCATTTTGAACTGATGACGGCCAAAAAACCAACCAGGAGAGGCTTGTGAAGGTGTTCCCGTCAACCTATTGGATGACGTCGCTGACGTCGCTGGTGGGAGTATTCAGGCCTTGGTGGTGGGTGTGTTTCTCGTCCGTGACAGAGCGGAATGGAAGCTCCACTGGAACCTGGAGCTGCTGACTATCGTGTATTCGGTATGAGCTCGTCTGTTCGGAATCTCGTACCTTAGTTATTTTTTAACCCTTTTTTTTTTTTGTGATGATCAGGGTGTACTCAACACCGGCCTCGCGTTTCTGCTGCTCTCGTGGGTGATCCGCCGGAGTGGACCCATCTACCCGACCATGTTCAACTCAGTTTGCTTGGTTATGACGACTGTTCTCGACTCGGTCCTCCTTGGCACCCAGATCTACCTTGGGAGGTGAGCAGCAAGTCTACTAGCTCTCTACACACGACTGTTTGATCATGGATTTTAGCAACACTTATATCTGCATGTGCAGCGTTCTCGGGACAGTCATAATCGTGGTGGGAATGTATGCGTTCCTTTGGGGCAAGGGCACCGAGCTCAAGCGCGCCGCGATGGCGATGGCATCACCGGCCCAGGAGGCGTAGCAGGACCAGCTGAAAGGTGGACTAGGTGTCTACGCATGATCGTACTCTTTTATATTAGGATAATACCTGTAGTCTTTGCCGCTTGTCATGGTGGATACTGTAACGTATTGTATGAGCATGAGGTGCTGTAAACTGATTGGAGACCAAGCACCTTGGTGGTTACTCTTCCTTCCCCGTAGGTTGGACTTCTTCTCGATACTATACCTCCTTGTGTTAAGTGGAATTTCAAGAAATAATGGGCGCATATATGCCAGAGCACAGAGGAATTGGGCACAGCAACTCCGAGCATTGTTATAGGAAAACATTCAGTTTGATGTAGGCAAGGATGGAAGCAGATCATTGTTATTGGAAGGCTCTTGGTAAACTGTTTGGTTCTAGAAGAATTTATTTGATCCCAGTTCGCACTATATGTATACACACCTGATTTTTCTAGGAAGGTAAGAACGCTAGAACGGTATGTGGGTGCAAAACTGGCCATGTGTATCCAGGATTGCCTAGTGATTGCAATGTGCTCTGTTCAAGGTGGATGTAGTGTAGTTCAGCTCTGTGATAGACAGGACATCAACTTCAGAAGCAAGAAAGAGAGATGGATACAATTCAGCTGTGTGATAGATTGGACATCAATTTAAGAAGAAAAAGAGACAGGACGTCGTGTGTTCTTGTTCCCTGCAGCCTTACCGTCAATCGCAGCATTATTCCCCATATACAAGTTCCTATATACGTATGTGGCATTTCATCAATTAATTACAGTTTCAAGAAGGGAAATAGTAGAAAAGCTAATTTCTCTGTCCATGCCCAAGTATCTTAGGAAATCTGTAAACATAGAGTTTTATGTAACAACCCAAAAATCCGAACTACAATTTTTTTTTTAAATAAACTTATGTGCGTTGCTTGTCATGTAAGAAACCCTACTAGTTTGCATATAATGCATCTATGTTTAGTTGTGAGCATTGCTATGCAACAACATCACATGTGACTTAATATAGTTCTTAAGCCACATGTGATTAAGACCTTAGGTAAACCTTCTATACCTACAGACGACGACCTCTTTGTGACCAACCAATAACTATAGTATGCCCTAGTGATAACCCCTAGGTTGTGAACCTAAACCTTCATGATCCTATGCTAGAACGAGTAGCAATGCCGCCATGATGTAGTGTGTATATGTGTACACATACCTAGATTATAAACCCTACCAACGTGATAACACCACAATCAACTAGTGCCTAACTAGAGCTAGCTAGTAGCTGGCATTACCACACCGTGACATAGTGACTTAAATCTATGCCCATGACTTCACATATGAGAGTATTAGTCCTTAACCCTAAGCCATAGTAGCTAACCTAACCACACCAACCCTGGACTTAGTATCCAAAGCCTTGGCCAAAACCCCTACAGGGAAGAGCATTGCTCTATAACCCTAACTTAGGTCAGTAGATGTTGTCCACACCTAAGAGACCAACGACCTAACCCTAGTTACTCTGAGACTAGTGACATCTTACCAGCCCATGGTAACACCTCTCAACACGGGATTGTTGATCCTCGATGTCCTGATAATAGGAACTCTCCACCTTGGCCAGACCATCCACTTAACTACCCTAGTGGATAAACCCCACTAGGCTACCTTAGTGAGACAACCTAGCAAAACGCCGAGTCAGAGAAACATGCCCTAACCCTATATAGCCTAGTGGACCACTATAAGGCCATAGGAATATATAGAGGGTATGATTAGTGAACCAAGACCATAGTTGACTGCTCATCACTTGGTCAACTAGCTAGTCTAACTAGTGCAATCAATGCTAACCCTAGTAGGATGATGTGTCACACAAGAACCCACCCATGATCACATGTGAATCAGACATAGCATTACCTTTATCACACCATGAGCCTAGACAAGTATACATGTCAATTACCATAGCCTAAGCACTAAGGGGACCTAAATAGGTCACACACCCAGTTAAGCATTATATCGTTGGTAACACAAAAGATAGTTCTTGTAAATAGATTACACTTACCTCATCAACATTACATGTAAATCACTTTCACAATTATACACTCACTCTTGTATAATGATAGCATTGGTGATTTGAGCGCTATTTGGATTTTATTGGGTTTTTGTATTGGTTACTAAATCAACAACCACTTACCTATTTATTTATTCATATAATAAACAAATAGAATATCTTGGGACTAATATCCCAACATAATTCATGACCATCTACGACCACCACGGAACTTTGTACAAGGGCTACAAAACACAAAGTATATACATATGCTAAATAGACAAAACAGAAAGTGAAAAGAAAAAGAAAAGGAAATGGAAAAGCTAATCGGCCCATGACCCCGGCCCGCCTGCAAACCCTTTTCTCTCTCTCCTTTTCTTTTCAGCCGAACCAGCCAAATCTGGCCGCTGGCCCAAATCCCCAACACGGCCTGCTACCTTCATCCTCCATTTTCTTTTCTCGACCAAACAAGCCCAGCATGGCCATCTGGCCCATGACCCCGAGCCAGCCCGCCATCCACTCTCCTCTCTCTTTCTCATTTCCTCGGCCCGACCAGCAAACGTAGCCCAGCAAGACATCAGGCCGGCCCACCTCTTTTCCTCCGCTTTTGCTTCTTCCAGCAAACCAAGCCGCCAGCCCAACTCCCTTCCTCGCAGGCCCAGCCGCTCAGCTCCTCCCGCTTGAAGACAAGGGAGTTCCACTACCTCTAACGAGCCGGCCCCGCCTATCATGATCTCGGTCCCCTACTCCCCTGCTCTGCCTTTTTGACCGGAGAGGGAAAACTTCGCCGCCAAGCCAACCCCTCCGCCTCGGATTCGAACTGGTGTCTCGCGGTGCATCCACGACAATGCTGCCCAGCTGGAACCGACTAGCTCTGACAGCAACGCGCCCGCGGCGTGAAATTCCGCCCGCGCGCGCAACGACCGCGCTGGCACACACGCCAATGTTCCCTGCCTGTCCCCTATCGTCCTTAGCCGCGAAGGATAATTTGCCCCTCTCACTGCCTACTGGAGCCCATGGGACGAACGACAGGGACACCAGAGCAAGCCCTGGCCACCAGATCGATCGGACGTGTTCTCAGCCGTCCGCCGCGCATCCATGTCCGCCGTCCCCTATAAGTAGTGTGCCCCGGCGCTCTAGGGTTTCACCATTGCCCAGCCGTCGCTTGCGGCCTTACCAAGCATGCCACCAACCACCATGAATTGGAGAAGGAAGGAGAGGAGAAAGAAGAAGAAGGAGGCGGGGAAAGAGAGGAAGAGGAAAACGCCGCCACCGGGTGAAGGAGGAGCTCGCCGGAGTCCGCTGCGGAGCTCGCCGGGCAAGAAGAGCAAGGTGTCGCTGATCTGCTACCACATCACCGTCGTTCTGACCGCGAACCCTCTACGCCGAGCCGAACCACGACGACCGCGCCGCGCCAACTTCTTCTTCCTCTACCGCGTCGGTGCGTTGCCATACCCCTAGTCCAACCTCTCGCCCTGCTGATTTCCGGCCGTGGCGCCCCAGTGCGTAGGCCTAGGCTGTCGCCGGCCTTTGGACACTCGCACACGCACACAATGACCAGCCATGACCCTCGGATTACCGGCGCCACCACACGCCGGAGGCCCTGTCCACCATGAGCTCGCCGTGGCCATGCCGCCGCAGAGCACCGCCGTCCCCAGCGGAAATGAAGCCACCTTGAAGCCTCGAACCCCCGGACCTTGACCGCCGTGGCAAAGCACACCCCATGCGCGCGCTACTGGCGGGGGATGTCCGCGGGGAGACCTTTCCCCCTCTCCCACCAGAGGCTATGGCTGCAAGGGCGCCACCGTGGCGCGCTTGCGCCGGCCGGCTCCGGCAGCCTCGACCATCGAGGTCACGCCGTCGAGCCGTGCCATGGCAAGCTGCACCCCGTGGCACCTCTGGGTGGTGAAGACGGAGCCTGAGTGATCGCCTTGACGCCTCGCCATGCGCCACCACGCCGCCGGCGCCGCCACGTGCCCCCGCCGCGGACAGGGTGCCGCCGTGGAAATTGGCCGCTGCCGGTGTGCTCCTTGGCCACCGCGCGTGCCTAATCGTGCGTACGTGCCCTCGAATCGACCCAAATGGCCACCTTATTACCTCGCCACCGGCCGCCTTTGTGGCGACGCTGATGCTACCGATGCCGGCCACGTAAGAGACCTCGCCGCTGCCTTCACCTACCCCAATCAAGTCGCCATGAACCCGTGAAACCGATGCGCTAGTTGGAGAAGAAGATGGACCGCCGTGGCACCCTAGAGCTCCACCATGCTGCCGGCAGCCATGGCGTCGTAGCTCTGGGCAGGATGGGGAGAAGGGGAAGGTGGGACGGAGACAAGGAGAATGGACTCCGTCCATGGGACCGGAGCCACTGAGTGCTGGACCCCACGGCTGCTGTCCACCGCGCACCGACCCCGTGAACCCACTCCCTCTGTTGCCTTCCTACGTGACCCCGGTTCACATGGACCCGTGAGACAAAAGAGGTGGACCCAAGGAGACGCGTCCACCATGGACCGGCGCCGTAGACCAAGGCCCGGTCCAGATCCAGATGGCGACGTGGCAATATGACAGCGCGCCACATGGCGGGCCGAGCCCGGCCCAGGAGCCCAAATCCGGCCCAGTCGACCCATTAGCGGCCATTTATGGCCCATTATGGGCCCAGGTCAACGGTGACGTCATCATGACGTCATGCTGACGTCGCCCTGGCCCCCACCTGTCAGCAGGAACCGCAGACACCACGTGGCCTAGTCCCGTGCTGACACGTGTCGGCCCCTTATAATTAATTTGTTTATTATTTTTACAAAATGGTATAAACTTCGGAAATTCATAACTTATTCATACGAGCTCCAAAAATTACGATCTTTATATGTAAATTCAACTAAAATCGAGCTCCACGGTTTAAGACTATGTTTGAGTACATTTAGTTCTTCTATATTTGATTTGCTTCTTCGACTTCTATAGGAGTCGCTAACGCGACTATTATGTCTCGATTTCGAGAATCGGTCGGGAGGCAATTGAGGAAGGGGGTTACGAACGTGAGGTGGAGATCCGCTGATCGACTACGTCCAATGAAGAAGAACTTGTACACTACTATCGGATTCGTACCACTACTTCCTCGACATCGTAGGTGTCATGGCAGCACCTTTATTTTAGAGAATCCTATTAGACATTGCATGTGTAGAATTGCTAGTGCTTTATATTTACTCCTTTGCTAGTATATGATGCATGCTACTATTTGAGCTATACTTACCTTGCACGAAGCCCCTTTTACCATGTTACCCAGCCTTGCGCTCGCACATATATATTACCGCCCTTTTGCGTGCTTGCATTTATTATCACCATACTTATTATAACTCTACTTCGTATTGTATATGTGGTGCGGGTGGTGAACCCCTGGGAAAGGTTTGGCTTGGGATGCCTGACTTGTGGTTATGGTGATGAGCGGTGTGCTGTGTGAGTCTTGGGTGTGTGGTGAGGGTTGAGTCGGCCGGACAGGGATTACGACGAGCTTCAAGTGAGTCTTGCCGAGGGGGTACGGCCTGGGTATCCCCGCTTTGTGATTACCTATGGTGGGTAACTGGTTTGGATTGAGGAGTTCTATCGTGCGAACCTCTGGGAGGTGGAGCCGTGGGAGTGGGGTGCTGTGGCGGCACGTTAAAGATTAGCCCATACAGGGGAGACATCGCTGTCTGGCCAATACCTAAGGACTTGAGGACTAGTGACCGGATCATTGGACGCTTGCTTTCCACTCGCTCTCTAATGGGGGGGAGACGGTCTAACCATCTGGTAGAACGAATGCCATTACTGCCGGGTGTAAGCGGATGTGTCGGGAGGTACGGGCCGAGAGTGCTCACACCCTCCTTAACCAACATAGTGACCCCTTGGCCTGGTACTATGTCTCACAGTCTCGGCAGCCAGGGTCGAGAGGCAGGATGGTATTCGCTCTAGGCTTATGGCGATCGATATCTGCCTAGGTGGGCACACCTATGATGGCTATCTTGTGGAATAGTGAAACCTCTGGAGAGTGTATGGTTGATCGATCGATACATATGCCGACTCATCGGCTATGGACCAGTCCCGTGTGATGCTTGCTTGTCTAGGAGAGGAGTCTTCTGCCTTCCTTGGGATATGTGTAGGTTACATCCGACCTGAGCCTAGGAGGCTGCGGGTCGTTGAGGCCTGACGAGAGGGAGCCGTCTTGCCGACCACGTGAAGCGTGGTGGGGTGTGGTGTGTGGGGTGTTGTGGTGTGTGGATGGGATGGATGGGATGGTGGATGGATGTGTGTGTGGGATTTGGGAATGTTAAACTTGATATTAAATTATTATTATTATTACTTGTTGCTACTTCGCATGCGCTAGGATGCAAACCCTAGCCAAATATAGGATCGCCAGATCCCTTTATTTCTAATTTTTCACTAAAGCTCATCAGTGCTGACCATGGCCTGCACACATCTGGCGGTGTGCAGATTTCCTATGATGCTAGGGTTGAAAGGATTAGAAAGTCTCGTGCCTACGCTCAAGTTGAAGATCGAAGCAGCTTCCACCTTTTACTTCTGCCTTCACCAGCTGTTCTGGATGTTATAAATACTCTGATTATGCCTTGTGGTGTTGTAAATATTATTATAAACCCCTTTATTTATACTCTGTAATCTCAGAATTCGATGTATGGAAATGATTATCAACTGTTGTATATCATTCTGTGGATTTCCCTTCATGGAAAATTGAGGATGTTTCAGTTGGTATCAGGAGCCAGGCTTGACCCTAGGACGAGACCCTTCGGATTGGACGATAGCATAGGATGAGCCAGCCCTTCTTTCAGTTATATTACCGACTTGCACCATTTTGTGCTTGGCTTACCTCCTGTATTGGACTTGTGACCATATTCTTGGATCCTCAGTAAATGATGACTTTCTAGAAGCATGCCCTTCTACCTCGAGTACCAAGATGGATACGCCCAAGTTCTACAAGGAGTGCTTCAAAGTCTAGGGGTCCCGGAAGACAAGTGACAATAGACGCGCCACAAATGGGTAGTACCTAGAGGAGCCGAAGTCTGCTACATGGTGACCCTGTAGATTCTCCCAAGCAAGGAAATGTAGTATTGAAGCCTTACATCATTCCTGGAATGGGAAAATATTGTCCTTACTGCTGTGTCATCTATTGCACAAGAAGCTATTCAATTTGTGATGCGAGGTGCGCACAAAATCCTCGAGCATGGACCCTTGCCGTCTATAACCCCGTGCCCTCGATGGCTTCTTTAGTGCCATAGGGTTATGGGATGAAGCCGAACACGTCTAGGCAAAAGGGACTGATGACAACCTCAATGATTACTTGAGAGGCGCCTGCTTATCCAAGATAGACTCAAGCTAGAGCTAGACCAAGACAAGAATTTTTACCAGCACAAATGTTGTTGAGCTAGAAGAGCAAGTCAGCGTCATCCACCTAGTGATGTACATGAAACCCTGCCTCTACCTGCATGACAATGGGAAGAAGCTTGTTCCTACGAAGAAACTACCTGACCTATGCCCAGCCATGTAGAATGGAAGAAAGTTCTTTGACCCCGCCCATCTAGCTTCATAGACAAGATTCATCTTGATAAGAGGGTAGGTAGATGATGAAGATGAACCCTGTATAGCCACAAGATGTACCATGATTAGAGTAGAATGTCTACCATATTAAGCTACTTACACGTAGTACGTTTTCTTCACGGATCTCTTGGTGTAGCTACCAAGGATATCGCCTTGTAATAAACCCAATGTAATGAGTGCTTGGTTCTTATCGCATCTTTATGGTTCTTCATGCTTCTTTGTATGAGTGTAGGATAGATTTAAATGTTTTAAATTGTTTAAATCATCTAAACATACATTAAGCTATTAGTAAATCATGCCACTTGCACATGATTCCTAATCCTTATGACCTATTGTTGACGGTCGTTAAGTGTCAAATTTTTACCGTCAACTAAACATGAGAAAGGACTAAAATATGTTCACCAACTAGATATAGGGGTTATCTTGTGACGTAATTCCACGAGTTTTGGTGAATGTTTGTTTGCGTAGGTGTCGGCTGAAAATACCCAAGGAAGGCCCACATGTCGGGTTTACATAGAGATAATTGAGAACCGGTGAAAATTCTATAATCTGGAAGGTTCGAGAAGGCTCTGGACCAAACGGGAGCCCGAACGGGCTCGGTGGAGAGTCGGCCGACTCCCCCCTTTGGGCGGCCGACTGGGCACCTTAGCCAATCAGCGTCAGCCTCGCGGATCCCTGTTCCACCGACTTTGAGGATGAATAATAATCGTCCGTTTAGGTCGGTTTGATCCGAGGGCTGCGGTGCATCCTAGGGGGCTATATAAGCAGGGCCCCTGGCCCCTGGAGGAGGCATCCCTTAAACCCTAATTCATTATTTCCCAGCCGGGATCAGAGGTAGAGGTGTCCCTTGAAAGGATGACCTCTCTTCTCTAGGGGATTAGGTCTAGCTTCTCCAATGTAATAGATTAGTATCTTGGGAGAGAGGGTCGAGTTGGGATCTTGCTCAAGGTTCCGGATCTAGTCATGGGGCTTGGTAAAGCCTTGTATCTTCACTTCAATATTCTGTAAGACTTATACTTATTCTCTTATTCATGTGGCTATGCTTACTTTGAATATATCTTGCTAGTTGAGTTTATCATTGCTTTTGTGTGCTAGTTCATAGAGCGCTTAGTCTTTGCTTTACCATGGTTGGGCTAAGTAGCCGAGCCTCATGTAAGCGTGGTGCTTACACGATGCTCTGCCTGTGAGTACACCCTGTTCCCTAGTTGTATGGTAGTTACGGGAGGTGACAGCCCCGTCCATATCTGTCGAGCAGGTTCTTAAATTGTAGGACCGTAGTCACGTCAGTAGAGGTATCCTTTGTGTTGCTCTCTCCTGTCTAGTGACATCCCGAAGTGCACAAGAGTGTGGTAAGTCTTAGCATAGTTGGGTATATCTTTGACCATGTGATAAGAATATCATAGGAATCGACCTCACCCTAGATCTCCCAAGTTAACTAGTTGTATATCTTTAGAGACCTATCCCATGTGTGACATATTGTATAAATCCTATCATTTCATGTATCATTTATCCCCCGCTATAGTTAGTTGGTTTACTAAGTTAGTAGATGCATGATGGTGAGTTATTAGATTCTTTAACCCTTGCTTCCCGTGGTAAAATATAAATAACGATACCTGGTTTACTCCGGTAAAATGCTACAATGGTAAGTTCAGTGCGCTTGCGGAATCCTTCATATTTTATGTGCACTTAATTTATACCAACAAGCATTTTTGGCGCCGTTGCCGGGAAGCAATCGGTGTTAAGTTTTTGATAGTGATCTTGATGTCTCGCTAATTTAGTGTATCACTAGCTTTAGTAGGATTACCCCTTGTTCGTTGAGTTGTGGAATAGACGGGACAAAAGATGTCGTTCGACCTCCCGACAAGTTTCCACAAGATAATGAAGAGCCCGGGGTCCCCCAACATTCAATATTCATCAACATTGGAACCCCGCCACCTCACGAATGTAGAAAAGGTCGTCGTCACAAGAATTTCAAATCACAAGTGACGAACATAGATGCCGCACCACTCACAAATTTCATCATGTGAGTCATGGTAAGTATGATCAAGAAAGGTGAGATAGTCTTGCTCATGGACTTTAAAATTGATGAGTAGTTATCTTTTTAACTTCTTGCATCTCACTACATGTTTACTTTTAAGAATTCATGCATCCACTCTATTCTTTGATATTTGCTCAATCCATTGCATGTTTGTTTCTTGCATTCACCCATGCCATTTGCATCTAAAAGAAAAAAAAATATCCTCACCATGATCATGCTCTGTCATCTCTGTTTAAGTAACTCTCTATAATGCTTTCATGCTACCTTTGTTTGCTAAAGCATGCTTTGGTTTGGAAGTATTCGAAATACTTCCATTGGCTTTTAAATTAAGCGTGGTGCTTAGGTTAAATAGCCTTCCTTAATTAAATTAGACATGGAGTCTAGTTTGGTTATTGAGCTAAAATTATGTTTTAGTAGATATTGGTTATTTTGTTGGACTAACCCCCGCAGAAAACTCTCAAATCCAATTTGGGTAAGTCAAGAGATGAACACACTTCGAGATGAAGCAAGGCGTACGATGAAATCCAACAACTTCACACAAAAGACACAACTCATTCATCGTCCAAGGAAGAATTGTAAGTAACAAATATCATTCACATTGTTTTTTTTGTTGCAACTTACCTTTGCCTTGAACCATGTTAACGTGCCATAAAAAGAGCTGTTAGAAAACATGATAAATAAAGTCTATGCTAAAGTAACTCGAAATCCATCTCCTTGTTAGCATAGATGAACTTTCAAATAGAAGGTGGATAATAGCCCATAGTTTGAAATTGTTGCAATCCTTCGGGTATGCGTCCACTAACATTTTGCGGAAAGAATTTATGATGTGCTGTTCGTGAATTGGCATCACCGTGAAATTGCCACTTCGGTGATAGAAGAAAGGAGAAGACAAGAGTGCCACAAGAAGGATCAACATCTTGAACTCACTCAAAGAAGTGGATCAAGGCGACAAGCTATGAGCAACTTTGAAGACATCATAGCATTGAGCCCAACTCGAGCTAGGATGCCAATGAGGAGCAAGGTGCAACACATCTCATTTTAGCCAATTAAAGACCTGCTCTCATTGTTCCTGAAGAGTGAAGACACCATCTTGCACATTGGCAGCAAGGACAAGGATGGCATGATAAGCATGCATCCTTGTGTCAACCAATCACCAATCAAGGGTTGACCATCGACCAAGCCTTGAAGGACCATGACCATGGTTGCAAGATAATGTCCCTAAGCCATTGGAGATGAAGCATGCATACAAATTCTAAAGAAGCTCCTTCCTTGATCATCAAGATGGATGGCGTACAACTCTTCGCCATGCCAAATGCTTGTTGGTATAAATTAAGTGCAACTAAAATATAAAGGATTCCGCAAGCGCACGTAACATACCATTGTAGCATTTTACCGGGAGTAAACCAGGTATCGTTATTTATATTTTACCACGGGGAAGCAAGGGTTAAAGAATCGATAACTCACCATCATGTATCTACTAACGTAGTAAACCAACTAGACTAAAGCAGGGATAAATGATATCTATAAGGTAATATAATAAAGCACACATGAGAATTCTATAATAAATGAGTAGCTAGCTAGAGTGAGCGGGCAACGGGAGAGATTAAGGTTCTTAAATACTTCTCTATTACTCTAGTTCGTGATAAGGGGATGGATAGATATAGCAATCATACAATAGCACTTCGGGACATCACTAGACGGGAAAGCACCACAAAGGATAACTCTACCGACGTGACTACGGTCCTACTAATTTAAGAACCTACTCAATTCGATGTGGACGGGGCTGTCACCTCCCGTAACTACCACACAACCAGAGAATAGGGCGCAAACTCAGGTAACCGACAACCTAAGCACCACGCTTATGCTAACAATTACTACTCTAATTACTTAAGATAACTAGAGCACTCGATGCGAGCGAAGATCCCATACTAAAGCATAACAACTATACTAACATTCACAAGATAGGCATAAAGGTAAATAGAGAAGATAAATATATTAAAGCATAAGTCTTACAAAGAGTAGATACAAAGACATACCAAATCTCCGAAGACTTCTCCAGAACCGAGCGCAGCTCCACTCTCCCTAACTCTCATCTAGATCTAATCTACTACATTGGAATGTCTAGCTCTAATTCTCTAGAGAAGAGAAGTCATCCATTCAAGGGACGCCTCTACAACTCGATCCCGCCGGGAGATAATGAATTAGGGTTTAAGGGATACCTCCTCCGGGCGCCGGGGGGCCCCGCTTATATAGCCCTCTAGGATGCACCACGGCCCTCGGATCAAACCGACCTAAACGGACGATTATTATTCATCCTCAAAGGCGGTGGAACAGGGATCCGCGAGGCCGACGATTGGTTGAGATGGCCGGTCGGCCGCCTGGGGGGAGTCGGCCGACTCTCCACCGAGCCCGTTCGGGCTCCCGTTTGGTCCGAGCCTTCTCGAACCTTCCAGACAGAATTTTCACCGGTTCCCGATTATCTCTATGTAAACCCGACATGTGGGCCTTCCTTGGGTATTTTCAGCCGACACCCGCGAAAAGACATTCACCAAAACTCGTGGAATTCATCGGATAACCCCTATATCTAGTTGGTGAACAGATTTTAGTCCTTTCTCATGTTTAGTTGACGGTAAAAATTGACACTTAACGACCGTCAACAACTCCCCAAGCTTACCTTTTGCTCGTCCCCGAGCAAAGATAAACTCGCATGGATCGGGAGCTGCTACTATGCTTTCATGCCTCAAAAGCACACATGCGTTCAAACAAGAACTCTCTTCTCGAATTAGAGTGAACTATTCGACTCAAAACTTACTCATATTACCTTTCACCATGGGGCTTGTAACCGTCACTTGGGTCTTGAGCGGTTGAAAGACGTAACGGTCAAGTCAAGCGCTATGTTTCTCGCTCTTTGATCAACTATTATTCCAGAGTTTTTGCAAGATTTTCAAATAAAACTCGAGTTCCTTGTATGAACCTTTCGGGTCTCTCATTTGTGGTATTTTTGGATCCTCTCCAAGGCATGAGTAGTGTATGCCTTCTCTCTTCTCTCGAATATGTGGTATTTGTGGAACTAAGGCATAGTGAAAAGAGCCTTCTCTCTCTCACCCTACTTTCTAATAGGCTTATGTGGAGCTCATAGGTGGGGGAGACACTCAAACTCACTTGCATATATTGCACAGTTAAGACATGGATCCAATAGGAACTAAAATAATAATAAAGTCATATGTGCATGTGAATGAGGAAATGGAATGGATGATATGATGATGATAAGGAAATGATTATGAGGGGTGATCACTTGGTGAATATCTACTTCTACACTTGCTCCTTTGGGGATAACATGACTCCCTTTATTCGGAAACCTTGAAACTTCTTGAAGGGAAGGACTTGGCTACTCTTTCTTTCTTTCTCTTTTTTTTTCTTTTTCTCTTCTTTTTTTTTGAGCAACCAATCCTCTGAAAACGAAACTTTAGCAACGGGGAGTGTATAACTTGAAATGATAATGACTGGAGCTTTTATGTAGGCAAATGGAACGGTGATGATTATTTCTAGATGTTCACCCCCAGGATAGGAGTAGAACCTTTTTTCTGAATGGAATGAAATGAGTGGCATATGTATATGTGGATGGATGGATGGATGCGTACTCCCAGGGTAGGAGCAGCATAAGTGCGTATCTCCAGGGTAGAGATAGCACAATATGTGGGGGAATGCGTACTCCCAGGATAGGAGCAGCATAAGTGCATATCTCCAGGGTAGAGATAGCACAATAAGTGATGGATGTGGATCTATACATGGGTGGTACTTCTAGGGACAGAAGTAGCACAGAATGAATGTAGTACTTATAAAATATGTGCATGCTTCTGAGGACAGAAGTAGCATAGATCAATGGATGGAGAGCATATAGTAATGACTTTTAACTGCATGACTGATTCCTTATGGGTCCACAGCATAACCACACTCAATGCCTAAAGATTACACTCAAGCCTACAAAATGATCTATATAAATAGATGGGTTTTCCTAATCTAGTAAGCATGAATGTATGGTTTGTGGTAGGAATTTAAACTCTCATCATAAAGGAACTCATCATGCGGGAATTTAATATTTTCACGAGATAAATTCTCGAACTCTAGTATCTCTAGGAACAAGATGGACAAAGCAGCTCAAAACCTTCCCATATCATACCCGTCAACCACCTAGACTTAGATCAAGTGTTTGCTACTCACAAGTTTCGGGTTGAGCAAATCTCAAATCTAAACAGTTGTGTCCAAAACTCGGGAGAGTGCAAGGTTGAAAACTAGGTACTTGAAAGGAATTACGGCAGAGCAACTATTCATCATCTCCATGTAGAGTTTATTCTAGGGATCACTTTAAAGACAGATTGCAAGAGCTCTCCAAAAGCAGAAAAGGATAAATAAGGAAATCTTTCTGGGTTTCTATGGTTATGCATCTTTTTTAGTTGTTTTAAACAAAGCAAGCTCTATGAATGAATAGACAAGTAGGAAAACTAGGGGGCTATATAAGCAGGGCCCCTGGCCCCTGGAGGAGGCATCCCTTAAACCCTAATTCATTATTTCTCAGCCGGGATCAGAGGTAGAGGTGTCCCTTGAAAGGATGACCTCTCCTCTCTAGGGGATTAGGTCTAGCTTCTCCAATGTAATAGATTAGTATCTTGGGAGAGAGGGTCGAGTTGGGATCTTGCTCAAGGTTCCGGATCTAGTCATGGGGCTTGGTAAAGCCTTGTATCTTCACTTCAATATTCTGTAAGACTTATACTTATTCTCTTATTCATGTGGCTATGCTTACTTTGAATATATCTTGCTAGTTGAGTTTATCATTGCTTTTGTGTGCTAGTTCATAGAGCGCTTAGTCTTTGCTTTACCATGGTTGGGCTAAGTAGCCGAGCCTCATGTAAGCGTGGTGCTTACACAATGCTCTGCCTGTGAGTACACCCTGTTCCCTAGTTGTATGGTAGTTACGGGAGGTGACAGCCCGTCCATATCTCGTCGAGCAGGTTCTTAAATTGTAGGACCGTAGTCACGTCGGTAGAGGTATCCTTTGTGTTGCTCTCTCTGTCTAGTGACGTCCCGAAGTGCACAAGAGTGTGGTAAGTCTTAGCATAGTTGGGTATATCTTTGACCATGTGATAAGAATATCATAGGAATCGACCTCACCCTAGATCTCCCAAGTTAACTAGTTGTATATCTTTAGAGACCTATCCCATGTGTGACATATTGTATAAATCCTATCATTTCATGTATCATTTATCCCCGCTATAGTTAGTTGGTTTACTAAGTTAGTAGATGCATGATGGTGAGTTATTAGATTCTTTAACCCTTGCTTCCCCTGTGGTAAAATATAAATAACGATACCTGGTTTACTCCCGGTAAAATGCTACAATGGTAAGTTACAGGCTTGCGGAATCCTTCATATTTTATGTGCACTTAATTTATACCAACACCTATGCAACAGGATGCCCAACCATCAACCTGGTAGCTTGACCCATAGCTCAACCCCTTCAGAAATCTCCATGGACAGTGATCAAGATAGCCACAAGCCACCCATAGGACTCAACCTTGAGAAGGAAGAACTTCACTCTCTGCTACCCAATGGAACCCCCACCGAAGGAAGCCCTCAACCGCTCCCAACCTTCGATGGAACCGACGATGATCCTATCACCGCTGTAGACTGGCTATATGATATGGTAGAAGAGTTAGACTCGACCACCTACACTGAAGGGGAAAGTGTGAAGATTGCAGCCCATCAGCTCACCGGTTCCGCACATAATTGGTGGAACACTTTCAGCAATGGCCATTCCAACCCAACCAGCATCTCATGGAGAGAGTTCAGCTAAGCTTTTTGCAAACACTATGTGCCAGAAGATGCAATAGAAGACTTGGAAAGAGAGATTAGAAGCATAAGGCAAGGAACAGGAAGTGTTCATGAGTACAACATCCGCTTCAACTGCATGTTGCATTACGCACCTGCCGTACGTGACTCTAAGAAAGACATGATGTTCTACTACCGCGAGAGGCCTAAACGATGGCATCCGAATAGCCCTTGCGGGGAGGCACTTACCACACCATTGAAGAAGTAATTAACAAGGCAATTGAGATAGAAGAAGACCTCCTCGAGTATGAGATAGTAGATGGAAGGAAGAGATGCCGTATTGATGGATCATTCAATGGCTCACTAGTACGACAAATGAGAGCAATCAGGGATTCATATCATACCTAGGCTCGAGGCATGTGGAACGCTACTGCACCTACTTCTACAGCGTGTGCATTTCACTTACTATGGATGTGATCATCCTAACCTCAAAGAAGCCGACAACAAAAGAATGAAGGCCAATCCTTCGATTCGAGGAATCTTGGTACGAAGAACCTCGTAGCAATCACAAGTAGCATGTTTATCACCTGCTATGGATGTGACAAAATGGGCCACAAGATCGCCAAATGCCCCAAAAGGAAGATTGTCCCTACTCCAAAGATCTGTCGAGAATGTCCTCAACACGGACAATGATACTCACTAAGCATGTAGTCGAGATTTCAATTTTATCGATGTATCATGCTTAAACATGTCCAAATTCAAGCTTGTATGAGAATTTATCTTATTAATAATGCAAGGATTCTCCTTTTTGCACAAGAACACTTGTGAATAACTTCAAGACCTCTGGGACATAGGTATCCCTGCTTATGAATAGATTCAAATCATCCAACTCTACCTTGCTACCCTTGGACATCCCAAATAACGTGCTTGAGCTAATCTCAAGACCTATCTGTTTTATCACCCCATGCTATTCCAAAACAACCTCCCTAGCTTTTGTTGAAAAGTTTCCTTCCTTTCAAAAAGAACTTTCATTTCAAAACAAAAATAGTTTCAAAGTATTTTCAAGGGGACCAGTTCGGCACCCTTCACTAACCACTTTGAATTAAAACCTATCTTCCAAATGATTTGGAAAACCAGTTTCCTTCCAACATAAGTTGCAAAGATCATTCCATTTAAAACGAAGTTTTGCTTTGCGAACCCTTAATAATAAAATGTTTGTAAACCAAATTTTATTGCGAAAACCATGCTCGCAAAATGAGCAAGTGACTTCGACCATTTTCAAAATACCCATGTTTTAAATAATTAAAAAGGAGTCACGCTTTATTTAAAAAGTAAAACCATGATTCAAAACCAGTTAATTTAAAATCCCATAAAAGGTGTAACCATGATTCAAAACAAAACCATTCAAAAGTGTTTGATTTTAAAATTCGTATTGATTTCAAACCTCTTCAAAATCACTCTTGGACTTTAAAAGTTTACAAAATCACTAATCTATTGCCAAACTAGAATCCGGATATTGCCACAACTAGAAGAGCCCGATGGACAACATTCCAACCAACAACCCCAGAACTGCATGAATTGCTTAAGCATCTTGGATACCCCATACAAATTTGGATCGAGTTACCAAAGAAGGCAAAGGACGAAGAATCCTTCTGCAAGATCCTTTGAAGCGACCACGTCGACTAAAAACAAGGATAACAATTACGCTTATCAGAGTAGCGCAGTAGAAGCGTGGTGGGCCCATAACCCACGGGTCCCTGGATCGAAACCACGACTCTTAACCTGACTCTTATCCTCCCACATGCTAAAACCATATGTTGAAACATCCTACAGTGACAACTCCTCGACCATCCTTTTTCTGAACCCTTAAGATCTACCTAGAGCACTTACACCAACACTGATCCTAGACACACTCGACCAATGGTCTAGACAAAGAAGTCAAGGCTCTACTACTCACTCCTGCAACTCGGTGGAACAACCACATCAAGCTACATGGAACTAGAAGTCAGACTTATGGGAAGCATCACCTTATCACTCATAGTAGTACTTCACACCTTAAATCTCGAGGACGAGATTCTGATAAGGGGGTAGGACTGTAACAACCCAAAAATCCGAACTACAAATTTTTTTTAAATAAACCAATGTGCATTGCTTGTCATGTAAGGAACCCTACAAAGAAACATCTATGTTTGGTTGTGAGCATTGCTATGCAACAACATCACATGTGACTTAATATAGCTCTTAAGCCACATGTGATTAGAACCTTAGGTAAACCTTCTATACCTACAGACGACAGCCTACTATGACCAACCAATGACTATAGTATGCCCTAGTGATAACCCCTAGGTTGTGAACCTAAACCCTCATGATCCTATGCTAGAACTAGTAGCAATGCCGCCATGATGTAGTGTCTATATGTGTACACATACCTAGATTATAAACCCTACCTACGTGATAACCCCACAATCAACCAGTGCCAAACTAGAGCTAGCTAGTAGTTGGCATTACCACACTAACCCGTGACATAGTGACATAAATCTATGCCCATGACTTCACATATGAGAGTATTAGTCCTTAACCCTAAGCCATAGTAGCTAACCTAACCACACCAACCCTGGACTTAGTATCCAAAGCCTTGGCCAAAACCCCTACAGGGAAGAGCATTGCTCTATAACCCTAACTTAGGTCAGTAGATGTTGTCCACACCTAAGAGACCAACGACCTAACCCTAGTTACTCTGAGACTAGTGACATCTTACCAGCCCATGGTAACACCTCTCAACACGGGATTGTTGATCCCCGATGTCCTGATAATAGGAACTCCCCACCTCGGCTAGACCATCCACTTAACTACCCTAGTGGATAAACCCCACTAGGCTACCTTAGTGAGACAACCTAGCAAAACGCCGAGTCAGAGAAACATGCCCTAACCCTATATAGCCTAGTGGACCACTGTAAGGCCATAGGAATATATAGAGGGTATGATTAGTGAACCAAGACCATAGATGACTGCTCATCACTTAGTCAACATGCTAGTCTAACTAGTGCAATCAATGCTAACCCTAGTAGGATGATGTGTCACACAAGAACTTACCGATGATCACATGTGAATCAGGCATAGCATTACCTTTATCACACCATGAGCGTAGACAAGTATACATGTCAATTACCATAGCCTAAGCACTAAGGGGACCTAAATAGGCCACACACCCAGTTAAGCATTATATCGTTGGTAACACAAAAGATAGTTCTTGTAAATAGATTACACTTACCTCATCAACATTACATGTAAATCACTTTCACAATTATACACTCACTCTTGTATAATGATAGCATTGGTGATTTGAGCGCTATTTGGATTTTATTGGGTTTTTGTATTGGTTACTAAATCAACAACCACTTACCTATTTATTTATTCATACAATAAACAAATATAATATCTTGGGACTAATATCCCAACATAATTCATGACCATCTACGACCACCACGGAACTTTGTACAAGGGCTACAAAACACAAAGTATATACATATGCTAAATAGACAAAACAGAAAGTGAAAAGAAAAAGAAAAGGAAATGGAAAAGCTAATCGGCCCATGACCCCGCCCGGCCCGCAAACCCTTTTCTCTCTCTCCTTTTCTTTTCGGCCGAACCAGCCCAATCTCGCCGCTGGCCCAAATGCCCAACACGGCCTCGCTACCTTCATCCTCCATTTTCTTTTCTCGACCAAACAAGCCCAGCATGGCCATCTGGCCCATGACCCCGAGCCAGCCCGCCATCCACTCTCCTCTCTCTTTCTCATTTCCGCGGCCCGGCTAGCAAACGTAGCCCAGCAAGACATCAGGCCGGCCCACCTCTTTTCCCCTGCTTTTGCTTCTTCCAGCAAACCAAGCCGCCAGCCCAACTCCCTTCCTCGCAGGCCTAGCCGCTCAGCTCCTCCCGCGTGAAGACAAGGGAGTTCCACCACCGCTGACGAGCCGGCCCCGCCTGTCATGATTTTGGTCCCCTACTCCCCTGCTCTGCCTTTTTGACCGGAGAGTTCCACCACCGCTGCCAAGCCAACCCCTCCGCCTCGGATTTCGAACTGGTGTCTCGCGGTGCATCCACGACAGTGCTGCCCAGCTGGAACTGACCAGCTCTGATAGCAACGCGCCCGCGGCGTGAAATTCCACCCGCGCGTGCAACGACCGTGCTGGCATTCACGCCAATGTTCCTTGCCTGTCCCCTATCCTCCTTAGCCGCGAAGGAGAATTTTCCCCTCTCACTGCCTGCTGGAGCCCATGGGACGAACGACAGGGACCCCAGAGCAAGCCCTGGCCACCTGATCGATCGGACATGTCCTCAGCCATCCGCCGCACATCCATGTCCGCCGTCCCCTATAAGTAGTGTGCCTCGATGCTCTAGGGTTTCCCCATTGCCCAGCCGCCGCTTGCGGCCTTACCAAGCTTGCCACCAACCACCATGAATTGGAGAAGGAAGGAGAGGAGAAAGAAGAAGAAGGAGGCGGGGAAAGAGAGGAAGAGGAAAATGCCGCCGCCGGGTGAAGGAGGAGCTCGCCGGAGTCTGCTGCAGAGCTCGTCGGGGAAGAAGAGCGAGGCATCGCTGATCTGCTACCGCATCACCGTCGTTTTGACTGCAAAACCCTACGCTGAGCCGAACCACGACAACAGCGCCGCGCCAACTTCTTCTTCCTCTATCGCGTCGGTGCGTTGCCATACCCCTAGTCCAACCTCCCGCCCTGCTGATTTCCAGCCATGGCGCCCCGGTGCGTAGGCCTAGGTCGTCGCCAGCGTTTGGACACTCGCACACGCACACACTGACCAGCCACGACCCCCGGATTACCAGCGCCAGCACACGCCGGAGGCCCTGTCCCCCATGAGCTCGCCGCGGCTATGCCGCCGCAGAGCACCGCCATCCCCGGCGAAAATGAAGCCACCTGGAAGCCTCGAACCCCCGGACCTTGACCGGCGGGGGATGTACGCGGGGAGACCTTTCCCCCTCTCCCACCAGAGGCTATGGCCGCCCGGGGCGCCCTTGGGCGCCACCGTGGCGCGCTTGCGCCGGCCGGCTCCAGCAGCCTCTACCATCGAGGTCACGCCATCGAGCCGTGCCGCGGCTAGCTACACCCCATGGCACCTCTGGGTGGTGAAGACGGAGCCTGAGTGCTCGCCTTGACGCCTCGCCATGCGCCACCATGCCGCCGGCGCCGCCGCGTGCCCCCGCCGTGGACAGGGCGCCGCCGTGAAAACTGGCCACCGCCGGTGTGCTCCTTGGCCACCGCGTGTGCCTAATCACGCGTACGTGCCCTCGAATCGACCCAAATGGCCACCTTATGACCTCGCCGTCGGCCGCCTTTGTGGCGACGCTGATGCTACCGATGCCGGCCATGTAAGAGACCTCGCCGCCGCCTTCACCTACCCCAATCAAGTCGCCATGAACCCGCGAAACCGATGCGCTAGTTGGAGAAGAAGATGGATCGCCGTGGCACCCTAGAGCTCCACCATGCCGCCGGCAGCCATGGTGTCGCAGCTCTGGGCAGGATGGGGAGAAGGGGAAGGTGGGACGGAGACAAGGAGAATGGACCCGGTCCATGGGACCGGAGCCACTGAGTGCTGGACCCCACGGATGCTGTCCACCGCGCACCGACCCCATGAACCCACTCCCTCTGTTGCCTTCCTACGTGACCCCGGTTCACATGGACCCGTGAGACAAAAGAGGTGGACCCAAGGAGACACGTCCACCGTGGACCGGCACCGTAGACCAAGGCCCGGTCCAGATCCAGATGGCGACATGGCAATACGACAGCGCGCCACGTGGCGGGCCGAGCCCGGCCCAGGAGCCCAAATCTGGCCTAGTCGGCCCGTTAGAGGCCCATTTACGACCCATTATGGGCCCATTTTGACCATTGACTTGATCAACGGTGACGTCATCATGACGTCATGCAGACATCACCCTGGCCCCCCACCTGTCAGCAGGAACCGCAAACGCCGCTGTTGGTATTTGTTAAGTGCAAAAAGAATATGAAAGATTCCGCAAGCGCACAGAATACCATTGTAGCATTTTACCGGGAGTAAACCAGGTATCATTATTTATATTTTACCACAGGGAAGCAAGGGTTAAAGAATCTAATAAATCACCATCATGTATCTACTAACTTAGTAAACCAACTAGACTAAACCAGGGATAAAAGATATTTGATAGGATATATGTATAAGCATAAATAGGAGAATTAACTGATAAATGAGTAGCTAGCTATAGTGGGAGGACAACGGGAGAGATCTAGGTTCCTATGTTCTTCTCTACTACTTTGGTTCTAAGATAACAGGGGATGGATAAGTATAGCAATCACACAATAGCACTTTGGAGCAACAGTACCTTTCCGACTCTCGAAAGAGACTTGGAAGAAAGTAGTCGGGGGAAGGCTGCCAAAAAGCTCTACGAAACACCAACCCGAACGTGGTGGAATACAAAGGCCCGACAGAGCTATCACCTCTGGGGCTACCACAACTATCCGTGGGATTGGGCGCAACCTCAGGTAACCTATAGTCTAGACACCATGCCTACACTATCGATTACTACTCTAATTACATATGATAACTAGAGCACTCAATACGAGCAAAGATCCCATGCTAAGATGTAACAACTATACTAAGCATACATATGAAAGGCATAAAGTAGATAGAGAAGAAAAATATATTAAAGCATAAGTTTTACAAAGAGTAGATACAAAGACATACCAAATCTCTGAAGACTTCTCCAGAACCGGAGTGCAGCTCCGCTCTCCCTAACTCTCATCTAGATCTAATCTACTACATTGGAATGTCTAGCTCTAATTCTCTAGAGAAGAGAGGTCATCCTTTCAAGGGACACCTCTGCCTCTGATCCCGCTGGGAGATAATGAATTAGGGTTTAAGGGATGCCTCCTCCAGGGGCTAGGGGCCCTGTTTATATAGCCCTCTATGATGCACCACAGCCCTCGGATCAAACCGACCTAAATGGACGATTATTATTCATCCTCAAAGGCGGTGGAACAGGGATCCGCGAGACTTGATCTGATTGGTTGAAGTGCCGAGGCGGCCGACTTCAAGCCCGGGGCGGCCGCCCCATCACCGAGCCGGTTCGGGCTCCCGTTTGGTCCAGAGCCTTCTCGAACCTTCCTGATTACAGAATTTTGACCGGATCCCGATTATCTCTATGTAAACCTGACATGTGGGCCTTCCTTGGGTATTTTCGGTGACACCGCGTAAAAACACACATTCACCAAAACTCATGGAATTCCATTAGTGTAAGCCCTATATCTAGAAGGTAATTATGTTTAGGTCCTTTTTCATGTCTAGTTGACGGTAAAAATTGACACTTATCGACCGTGAACAACTCCCCCAAGCTTACCTTTTGCTCGTCCCGAGCAAAGATAAACTCAGTGTGGATCAGGAGTTGCTACAATGCTTTCACACCTCAAAAGTACACATGCGTTCAAGCAAGAACTCTCCTCCGAATTAGAGTGAACTGTTCTGACTCAAAATTTACTCATATTACCTTTCACCATGGGGCTTGTAACCGTCACTTGAGTCTTGAGCAGTTGAAAGACAGAACGGTCAAGTCAAGCGCTATGTTTCTCGCTCTTTGGTCAACTATTATTCTGGAGTTTTTGCAAGATTAAATAAAACTCAGAGTTTCCTTGTATGACCCTTTCAAGTCTCTCATTTGTGGTTTTTCTGGATCCTCTCCAAGGCATGTGTGTAGCGTATGCCTTCTCTCTTCTCTCAGAATATGTGGTATTTGTGGAATTAAGGCATAGTGAGGTTGCCTTCTCTCTCTCACCCTACTTCTAATAGGCTTATGTGGAGCTTATAGGTGGGGAGACACTCAAACTCACTTGCATAATTAAGCCATGGATTGATAGGAACTAAGCATACAATCAAGTCATATGTGCATGTGAATGAGGGGGATGAAATGAGTGATAGGATGATGGTGATAGCAAGGAAATGATTATGATGGGTGATCAATGGTGAAGATCTATTTCTACACTTACTCCTTTGGGGATAACATACCTCCCTTTATTTGGAAACTTTGAAGACCTTTGAAGAGGAGGACTTGGTTGCTTTTTTCACTTTCTTTCTTTTTCTCTCTTTTTTCTCTTTTTTTTCTTCTTTTTTTCTCTTTTTTAAGCAACCAATCCTTTCAAATAAAACTATAGCAATAGCAATAGGGAGTATTAACTAAAATAACTGGAGCTTTATTGCACAATGGAACAGGATAGGATGGCAACGAATATTTTTGGGTGTTCACACCCAGTGTAGGAGTAGAACATTTTCTGGATGGAATGAAATGAGTGGCATATATATATATGTGGAAGAATGGATGGATGGATGGATGCGTACTCACAGAGTAGGAGCAGCATGAATGCGTGTCTCTAGGGTAGAGACAGTCACATCATATGGTGGAATGTGTACTCCTAGGGTAGGAGCAGCATAGGTGCGTATCTCCAGGGTAGAGATAGCACAAGATGTAGTGGATACGAATCTATATGTGGGTGGTACTTCTAGGAACAGAAGTAGCATAGAATGAATGCAGTATTTATGAACTGGGTGCATGCTTTTGAAGACAGAAGTAGCAAAGATCAATGGATGGAGAGCACATAGTATTGACTTTAACCGCATGACTAATTTCTAAAGGTCAACATAACATAGCTACACTCAATGCCTACAAAATAATCTAAATATATAAAGCTGGTTTTTCTAATCTAGTAAGCATGAATATATGGCTGTGGTAGGAATTTAAACTCGTCATAAAGGAACTCATCATGCAATAATTTAAGATTTTCAAAGATAAATTCTTCGAACTCTAGCATCTCTAGGAAGAAGATGGACAGCAGCTCAAAACCTTCCCATTTCATATCCGTCAACTACCTAGACTTAGATCAAGCATTCGCTACCCACAAGTTTCAGATTCAGAGCAAATCTCAAATCTAAACAGTTGTGTCTAAAACTCGAGAGAGTGCAAGGTTGAAAACTAGGTACTTGAAAGGAATTATGACAGAGCAACTATTCATCATCTCCAAATAGAGTTTATTCTAGGGATCATTTTAAAGACAACATTAAAAGAGCTCTCCAAGAATGGAAGCGATAAATAAGGAAATCTTTACGGGTTTCTATGGTTATGTATTTTTTTAGTTGTTTTAACAAAGCAAGCTCTATAAATAGACAAGTTGGAACACTTAGCTTGATACACGGGGATGCTCGCCCCGGATGTTGACATAGTCTCGCAGATATAGCGATAGGCGTGAAGACATTCTAGTCTTCCCGGAGTTTCGTGGATAATTGCCGTTGGAGACAGCGTTCAACTGTTGAGGGCAAAGACTGGACAGAGACTGGACATCCTTCTATCTCGTTAGCTCTTCTTGATCCTTTATGTTCTGAAGCTCAAATAGACAACAAAGCTTGTGGAACTGATTAAGTGTTAGTGATAAAAACCTCTAAGCCTTGGTTGTCTAGAACTGCCTTAACTCAAATGTCTTCTAACAGGATCACAAGAAATATTTTTATCTTTTTATAATAAAGGGATGCAGACAGAGAAAATAGATATGGTGAAAAAAAATTATTTTTATGCCACCACAGTGAATGATTATTCACATGGGGCTTAGTAGTTTTCTGGATGCAAATGCACAACATCTTTATTTTCTTTTTCTAGTGCAGAGATAGTAAAGCGAAGATGCAATTAAGATGCATATAGGGAAAATAAATATGCTTAAAGGAAAATGCAATGCTGTGAAAGGAAATGCTGATAAATACCAAGTTACCTCCTTGGCGAGGGTTCGGTGATTTAAGTCCTCTGAACAGGACTTCTTGTCATGTTCACTCCTTTAGTGCATCATTTGATCCCAAAGGTAGAGACCTTGAGAACTTGTGATGAAGAGTAGATGCTTCTAGTGGTCCTTTACTTCTTCTTGGAGTTTGCCTTGCTTGATTGACCTCTCTCCTTGAGCATCTTGTCTTCTAAAATTGCACTCTTTCTTTTTGCTTCCTCTCTCTTTTTTCTTATGCCTAGACCTTGTCCTCCACTCATTGTTTCTTCTCAACGTGCCAGAGCGACGGGGGCTTGAAAAGAGGAAGAGCATTGCTGGATCATTGTTTGAAGAGTCATCGGCCTTCCTCCCCAAGCTTGACCTTGTTGTCGCTCGCCACGTGAAACAAAATATGAGTGCCGAGTCATCCCTCAAAGTGTGTTGTACTCCTATGTCCTTAGACACTGTTTGTCCTCAGTTCTTAAGCCTTCATTTGTCTAAGAGGGACTTTTGATTATAGGTCCGTTGAGCAAAGATCTTTCTTTTGCATTCTGCTTTTGATTGTACTGTCCAATCCAGGATGAGCGTACAGACAGTTGCATGATCTTCTTTCGTCAACCATTCTTGATTTTCATTGAGTCTCGGTTGACGCATTGATGTTCATTGGAGATGTAGACTCGAGTTCTTCCTTTATGGTCTTGTCTTCTAGAGGCATGGCGAAGAGTTGTACGCCATCCGTCTTGATCAAGGAAGGAGCTTCTTTAGTATTTGTATGCAGGTTTCATCTCCAATGGCTTAGGGACATTATCTTGCAACCATGGTCATGGTCCTTCAAGGCTTGGTCGAAGGTCAACCCTTGATTGGTGATTGGTTGACACAAGGATGCATGCTTATCATGCCATCCTTGTCCTTGCTGCCAATGTGCAAGATGGTGTCTTCACTCTTCAGGAACAATGAGAGCAGGTCTTTGAATGGCTAGAACGAGATAAGTTGCACCCTGCTCCTCATTGGCATCCTAGCTCGAGTTTTGGGCTCAATGCTATGATGTCCTCAAGGTTGCTCATAGCTTGTCGCCTTGATCCACTTCTTTGAGTGAGTTTAAGATGTTGATCCTTCTTGTGGCACTCTTGTCTTCTTCTTTGTTCCATCACTGAAGTGGTGATTTGGCAGGTTCGTGACAAACCATGGATAGGCACATCATAGATTCTTTCCTACAAAACGTTAGTGGACACATACTCGAAAGATTGCAACAATTCAAACTATGGGCTATATATCCACTATCTATTTGAAATTCATCTATGCTAACAAAGAGATGGTTTTTGAGTTACCTTAGCATAGGATTTATTTACCATGTTTTCCAGCAACTCTTTTTTTTTTTTGCACTCTAACATGGTTCAAGGCAAAGGTAACTCGCACAAAAGACAATGTGAATGATATTTGATACTTACAATTTACAATTCTTCCTTGGACGATGAATGAGCTGTGTCTTTTTGTGCGAAGTTGTTGGAGTTCATCATATGCCTTCTTCATCTTCGAAGTGAGTTTATCTCTTGACTTACTCAATTGGATTTGAGAGTTTCTTTCAGGGGGTTAGTCCAACAAAATAACCAAGATCTACTAAAGCATATTTTTAGCTCAATAACCAAACTAGACTCCATGTCTTAATTGGGTTAAGGAAGACAATTTAACCTAAGCACCACGCTTAATTTAAAAAGCCTTTGGAAGTACCATCGATAAGCACAACCAAAGTTTGAAACATGCTCTAGCGAGAAAAAGGTAGCATGAAAGCACTATAGAGATTTTCTCAAATGGAGATGACAGAGCATGATCATGGTGAGGAAAATATATATATAAATATTTTTTTTAGATGTAGGCAATGTGAATGCATGCAAGAAACTAAACATGCAATGGATGAGCACACATAAATAAGCTAAATAGAGTGAATGCATGAATTGTTAAAAGTGAACATGCAATGGGGTGCAAGAATTCAAAAAGATAACTACTCATCAATTTTAAAGTCCATGAGCAAGACTATCTCACCTTTCTTGATCATACTTACCATGACTCATGATGAAATTTGTGAGTGGTGCAGCATCTATGTTCGTCACTTGTGATGTGATTTGAAATTCTTATGACGGCGACCTTTTCTACATTCTGTGAGGTGGCAGGGTTCCAATGTTGATGAATGTTGAATGTTGGGGGACCCTGGGCTCTTCATTGTCTTGTGGAAACTTGTCGGGAGGTCGAAACGACATCTTTTGTCCTGTCTATTCCACAACTCAACAGAACAAGGGGTAATCCTACTAAAGCTAGTGATACACTAAATTAGCAGATATCAAGATCATTATCAAAATCTTTACGCCAATTCCTTCCCCGGCAACGGCGCCAAAAATGCTTGTTGGTATTTGTTAAGTGCAAAAAGAATATGAAAGATTCCGCAAGCGCACGAATACCATTGTAGCATTTTACCGGAGCAAACCGGTATCGTTATTTATATTTTACCACGGGAAGCAAGGGTTAAAGAATCTAATAAATCACCATCATGTATCTACTAACTTAGTAAACCAAATAGACTAAACCAGGGGTAAAAGATATTTGATAGGATATATGTATAAGCATAAATAGGAGAATTAACTGATAAATGAGTAGCTAGCTATAGTGGGAGGACAACGGGAGAGATCTAGGTTCCTATGTTCTTCTCTACTACTTTGGTTCTAAGATAACAGGGGATGGATAAGTATAGCAATCACACAATAGCACTTTGGAGCAACAGTACCTTTACGACTCTCGAAAGAGACTTGGAAGAAAGTAGTCGGGGGAAGGCTGCCAAAAAGCTCTACGAAACACCAACCCGAACATGGTGGAATACAAAGGCCTGACAGAGCTGTCACCTCTGGGGCTACCACAACTATCCGTGGAATTGGGCGCAACCTCAGGTAACCTATAGTCTAGACACCATGCCTACACTATCGATTACTACTCTAATTACATATGATAACTAGAGCACTCAATACGAGCAAAGACCCCATGCTAAGATGTAACAACTATACTAAGCATACATATGAAAGGCATAAAGTAGATAGAGAAGATAAATATATTAAAGCATAAGTTTTACAAAGAGTAGATACAAAGACATACCAAATCTCTGAAGACTTCTCCAAAACCGGAGCGCAGCTCCGCTCTCCCTAACTCTCATCTAGATCTAATCTACTACATTGGAATGTCTAGCTCTAATTCTCTAGAGAAGAGAGGTCATCCTTTCAAGGGACACCTCTGCCTCTAATCCCGCTGGGAGATAATGAATTAGGGTTTAAGGGATGCCTCCTCCAGGGGCCAGGGGCCCTGTTTATATAGCCCTCTATGATGCACCACAGCCCTCGGATCAAACCGACCTAAATGGACGATTATTATTCATCCTCAAAGGCGGTGGAACAGGATCCGTGAGACTTGATCTGATTGGTTGAAGTGCCGAGGTGGACGACTTCAAGCCCGGGCGGCCGCCCCATCATCAGCCGGTTCGGGCTCCCGTTTGGTCCGAGCCTTCTCGAACCTTCCTAATTATATAATTTTGACCGGATCCCGATTATCTCTATGTAAACCCGACATGTGGGCCTTCCTTGGGTATTTTCACCGACACCCGCGTAAAAACACACATTCACCAAAACTCATGGAATTCCATTAGTGTAAGCCCTATATCTAGAAGGTAATTATGTTTAGGTCCTTTTTCATGTCTAGTTGACGGTAAAAATTGACACTTATCGACCGTCAACAGCCACGTGGCCTAGTCCCGTGCTGACACGTGTCGGCCCCTTATAATTCAGCTGCTGTTTGAGTGTCATGAATTAACTTCCCTGCCACTTTTTCTAATCTCACAGTCAAAGTTTTTGTTAACAACTTATACAAGCAGTTTAACAAACAAATCGGCCTAAATTGCAGAATTTTTGAAGCATCTTTAATCTTAGGCAACAATGTGATCAGCCCATAGTTAATTCTACTCACATCCACTTTCTGATTGTAAAAATCATCAAATAACTGAATTACATCTTCTTTTACAATACTCCAACAACTCTGATAGAACTCAATGGGAATCTTATCTAGTCCTGCTGCCTTATTTTTTTCCATGGAATCTAAAGCTTCTTTTATCTCATTCTCAGAAAAAGGGCTACACAACATACTATTATCCTCATCATTAATCTTAATCATATTTTCCCATAGCCTAGTATCAATTTGAACTTTAAAATCTATAGGAGGACCAAACAGATCAGCATAATATTCAGTAGCCAGTTTAACTAAATTGTCGTCCCCTTCAACTTTCATCCCATCCCATTCTAAGCACAGAATAGTGTTTTTCCTTTTTCTTCCATTAGCACAGGCATGAAAAAAAGCAGTGTTAGTGTCCCCTTTTAACAACCAATTTTCATGACTCCTCTCTCTCCAGTAAGTTTCCTCGTGTTCTAAACTTTTCAGATTTGCACAAATCAACCAAACTTTCCTGTCGATTTGTGAGTCAGATAGATCATAATCTTCTTCCAGTTTTTCTGGTTCAGCTAATTCTAATTGATTCTTTTCTCTTTCTTTTCTCAGTGACCCTTGTCAATTAAAGCCCCACCCTTTAAAAACTGCTTCATTAGTTTTAGCTTTTGAGAAATTTTGTCCAGAGCCGATTTTGCTCTGCAGGGTTTGTCCCAAATTCTCTTAACATTTTCATAAAACTCAGGGTTCCTCAGCCACTCCAAATCAAACTTAAATTGAATATGAGGAAGCTTCAAACATGATCCAGCACTAATCAAAAGTGGATTATGGTCTGAAACATCTCTAGGCATTTTATTAACTATAACCTGAGGAAACAAATCTTCCCACTGCTTAGTTACCAATACCCTATCCAACTTTTCTAGCGTCGGTGGATTCTGATTATTAGTCCAAGTGAAAGTTCCATTTGATAAACTGATCTCTTTAAGTTCATAAAAACCAATCAATGAGTTGAAAATTGGTGTATGTTTATGTACACCACCACCCTTATTCTTTTCAAAAGAATACCTAATCAAATTGAAATCACATCCAATGAATAAAGGTTCCTGACTAGCTGAGCAAAAATGAGATAGTTCAGCCAAAAATGAATTCTTATTCTCTTCTTGAGCTGCCCCATACACTACCAACAAATTCCATTTAACACTCAATAATTTGTCCCACAAACTCATTTGTAACATATATTCCCCTTGTCTAAAAGATCCCACATCAAATCTGTCCAAACTTGCCCCAACTAGTATCCCCCGAGATCTCCCTTTTGAAGGGTTTGTGACCATAAAAAGTCACTATCATAATCAAACTGCTTGATAAGCTTCTCATCACAATCCTCAACCATTGTCTCTTGAAGACCCACAAAATCAAATTTCTTTTCAACAATTAGATTTTTGAGAAATGTAGCAACTCCTTTTTCTTAAGACTTCTATAGTTCCGAGATCAAACCGCAATTGTCATTTATACTTTTGTTTTTTCTTTTCTTGGGACCCATAGGGACCACAACATCCATATGGTCCAGCAATCCAGGATCTTCCTGGCCTTGCCTGTATCTAACAGGAATAACTTTCATTCTTTGTCTTCTTTTCCCAGCACTTTTTTTCCTAGAACTAACAACCCTAAAACCTTCAGAATCAGCCACATCATTATCACTATCTAAGTCATCCTCATCACACTCACTAGGATTGAAACAATCATTTACATTTGCTAGATTGACATCACATTTATCCTTGTTTTTCATGAATAAATCATGCAAAGCACACTCAAGATCTCTAATTATATCAAAAGTAGCAAAATTATCCTTATCTATAGAAACACCCATACAAGCAAGCTAACTCATGCATAGCAGAATTATCAAAATCAGCAAGTTTGGTATGAGGTTTTGTGTTACCTTCCGGGGACCTTTTCTTGGCCATTGCTTCTGTCTTCTCTTGAGTACTCGGTAGATAGTCCTTCTTGAGTCTTTCACTCTTCCTCAATCCACTTGGAGCAAGCATCAATCTTGGGCACCACCCGAGATGATTCCTCGGCAAATTCTTGTCCGAGACCCCAATGAGCTTTGTTTGGTATTCACTACATCTTGGTTGTTCTTGTCTTCCTCCTCCTCATCTCCCCGTCTTCTTCATCGATCAATTTCTTGAGTTGGTCTGTGTCTCCATTTCTTCCTCCGCTCCCCTTTCTCATCACCCACCTCAATCTCAGCATATCCACTATCAGTGATTGTGCTTTCCTGAGAGAGAAACCCACCAATGTCACCATTATCATGATTTTCAGTCATTTTGGTTTTCTCAACCAGCTTTTCCTCACAGTTCATTGACAGCCTGATCAAGCACTGCTCTTTGATACTTGCATGTATTTCATAGTGGGCTTGGTCAGTTTCCATTGAGTTTCTAACTTGCCACATGTTCTGATTCCCTCCCTCACTCTGATCCTTACTGCACTACCCCTCATCACTATAAGCCCCAATCTCCTTTATTTTTTCACTCAAAGTATCACTGTCATAGGCAACCTCTTCATCAATACTCTTCAATCTTTCCTTCTCAGTATTCACTGGCTTTTCCTTAGCTTCACCAGTCATCTTCTTATCCTTAGGCTGATTCACCATTGACATTTTTCCATTTCCTCCCCCACCCAATTTTGGTGGAGCAGAGCTCACAGCTTCCCCCTGAGGTGTCTGATTGTTCATCATACCCCCACTGATGGATGCATTTACATTAGTTTTAGTCCTTGCTTTGGAGTCTTGCTTGTCCCGCACTAACTTGATTCTCTTTGTGGGGGACTTTTCAGATACTATCACCCCTTTGGATACTTTCTTTGCATCTTGTGCTTCGGGAACCTCCCTCTCTTAAGTGAATTCATACTCATCAAATCCAAGCATAGCATCAGCAGTTCTGGGGACTTTAGTCACATCCCTACAAGCAATCTTCACCCTCGCATAATCTGATTTCAGCCTAGTTTTCTCATCAATCTCAGCTGCTCTCCCAACTAGCCCCGCTACTTTAGCAACTGTCCTCAGAATGTTGGTTAGTAGGAATGTTGCCCACCCTAAACCAAGCCTGTTGCAAGGTGCTTTTGCACCACTCCTTGGAGACCATGGGAACATCTTGATTATAGCATCAACCTCATTCATGGTGATTGCTCGACCCTTGCCCAATCTTGCGAGCTTCGGGCTTGGGAACCTCATCACAAACCTATTTTCACCATCGGCTCGGGCATTCCACTTCCATGAGCTAGAGCCAGCCAAAAATCTAAATTCCTGCTCAATATTCTTGATTTGTTGCTTTTCCTTGCAAGATTTTGACTACTCCCATACATTCCTTGTCCCTAGCAACTTTAGTATCAATACACTCCTCTATGAAGAAGAAACTTTGGTCTTTGACTTGGGCTGCACACAATTCAGGTCCAGTGTTCCAGATGACACACTTCTTACATTCATATGTAGTATGATTATTGAAGCCACAAATCTCACACAACATCCTTCTACAATCTCTCGGTTAAATGATTGAACATTCCACACACTTGAAGCCACTCTAACCGGAGCAGATTTACCGGGATCACCAAGCACTAGCAATCTTTGATTGAGATAGTTGGATGTCGGTACCTTTGGACAGCTGCAAAGCTGTCAGTTGGCTACTTCGATCCGGCACTTCTCCCGAACTTTCTTCTCCCCACCGGTTTCGCTTTGCTTTATCTTGTTTGCCATCCAGCTTCACGGGTTCAGGAATTTGCCTCACAAATTCAGCTTCCTTGTTAGATCCAGCTTGCACACTTTGTCGATTCCAAGTATTGTTCCCCACGAAATTGCCACCACCTCTGCTCTGATTGCGTCCATCTCCATCACCCCACCTCCCACCTTCCCCTCCCCACCGACCTCCACCCCTAGCCCCACCCGTCTAGTATCCACCGCCCCAAGCACCACTCACCCACCGACCTCTTCCAATGTTGTTGCCCGTGGATCCATCTCCTCCACCGTTCCCCAACGCCCACCACCCCCACCGCCACTCCATCTTGCATAGCCACCGCCACCTCCACCACCCCACATCTTCCTTCCTCCACCTTGATTCATCACTCTAAGCGTAGGAACAAGCTCAACTTGAGTTGCCGATGCAAAGGTTTTGATTGGAGCCTTCCACGAGATGTCCTACAAATCTTGCAAGATTGGGATATCGGGTTTTTTGTGAGGTGATTGGGATGAACTAGGGTTTGCCCCCTCCCCGATCTGATCCCCAACCACTCCCCCTCTATCTTGTGGAGGAGGAAAGACTGGATGAGTGGACCTCAGTGTCCCGGTCACCTCCTTCTCACTCCCCACCAAATCTTTGATAGGTGTCTTTCCTTCAGGTGGCCCACCCAAAACACCAGGGACTATCTGCACCTTGGGCCTTCTCTAAAACCATGGTCTCCAACCTGTAGGCCCATTTTGCCATGGCCATTTTGACTTGTTTTTCCCGCTATCCTCCATTGGAAGCTCCTCTGCACCTGCTCTAGATGCCCATCTAAGTTGAATTGCATTTGTTTCAATTGAACCCGATCACCACTGATAGATTCTAAAGGGTTGGCATCAGGCATCCATTTATGAATGAACTTATCAATCTTAGGATCAATTGGCAAATGAATCCCAACTTTTTTCTTCGGTTTCACGATACTCTCCAAAATTGATGGAAAATTTCTCTCATACTTCTTCAAGTCCTCTCGATCGGCTCCTCAATTGTGTATTCACCCCATACCCATCAATCCCCAACTTCAACCGATCCTTCTTCGTGATCTCGATTCTACTTTATCCACCTCCATTGAGTTCTTCTCGGAACCCCTTTACCCCACAACTCTTCCGAGCGCGTAAACAATCGATCTCGACCTTCGTTGGTTGCCGACAACGAAATCGGCTCAATCTCATCGTCCTCCTCCACCTCGACCACTTCTACCTCGAAGCCCTTCCACTCTGGTTCCTGTGCTTCGTCATCAGTCAGAATCATCATCGATCCTCCTCCTTCGGGCTCTGGTATGACATGCGCACCAGTCGCCCTCGCCGGCTCCGCCTCCGCTCGGCGCAGCTCCGCGCCGCACCTCCCACGCCACCTGCTGAGTCCCCCCCCCCCTGTCCAGGCTCTGGTACGGCATGCGCACCAGTCGCCCTCGCCGCCTCCGCCGCCCGCTCCACCTGCACCTCCCGCGCACGCTGCTCCTCCCGCACCACCCAAGCTCAAAGTACCTTCTCTCGGTAGCTGATGCGTCCCGCCGTCGAGCCCGACCCTCTCTCGGGATGGGATCCCGCCGGGATCGGAGATCTCGGCGACGGCGGCGCGCCGCCCTCGAGTCGCCTCTCGCTTGGCTCCCAAGTAACCCCCATCATCCTTTCCTCCGGCTTCTGCCTTCTCTCACTCCATCGGTGGGACTCTTCTATCAATGGCCAAAACCTAAAAGCATCTAATTCTTCGTCTTCTCTCACTCCATCTTTCAGTGTATGGTCAACTCTCATAGTTAGTTTGTAAGTCAAGTGCTTGGATCTGAGTTAGAGTTTATTAGATGATTTTTATGATCTGTAGCTAATCCAAACATGGCTTTAATAATGTAGTAACTTCTGACCCAACAAGCAAGAAAAGCCAAAAAAAAAAATGGAAGCCATGTTTACACTAAAGCACGTGCTGGGACCAGGTCAGGCAAATGAAAAAAAAAAAACGCACTGCTTTGTTTTCAAAACGAAACTGAATGGGTTGTCGAGTAGAGAACCACCTTATGCTACTTATGTTAGCAGTTAGCAGATTCATTTTTTTTTTTTGAAAGATCCGGTTACCCGGCGTTATATTAATAAGAAGGATAGAGTCTACACATACAAATGCGCGAGAGGCGCTATCCTATACAGCTGGCCGCTGCATAGGATTAAAAACCGGAGCTAATTACTCACATTATTTCCTACAATCCTAAGCTGAGTCCTGGCATGGTGCCGAGCTTGCTCCCAGTCTGAAAACTCATCTTTGATCCTCAATATTAACAGCTGCCTCAGTCGCTTCTGCCCGGTTGAAAACTCGTGCATTTCGTTCCTTCCAAAGGTGCCAGATGGTGAGGATTGCCTTGGAGTGTGCTTCCTTAGTCCCCTTTTCAACTAAGGCCGTGAACCAGAGAGCAATGTCATCATGTTCCTGATCAATCCAGTTTTCAGGTTTCAGATTATCGGTTCCACTCCATCCTGCCACCAAAACCCAGACCTTCCTCGCAAAAGGGCATTTGACGTAAAGGTGGGTGGTTGTCTCAAGGTTTCTCTCACAAAGAGTGCAGAAGTAGTTGTTTCACCATCCTCGCAGCTGAAGTCTTTCCGCCGTCTAAATCCTATTCTGCAGCATGAGCCACACAAAGAATTTGCACTTCGGTGTTGCCCAGGCTTGCCAGATGAGCTTGCCGAAGTTAGAGAGGATGTGCCCGCTGAATTGGATTTCGTATGCCGATCTTGCTGAGTACTTCCCTGAACTTTCCAGGGTCAGTTAGCAGGTTCATCAGCCAAACAAAAAAAACAAGAACTCCGATACATTAGCGTCTATACAGATCTGGAATGCCTCACCTTAGTTGATGAACCCGCGCTGCACCAATCCTCCGCGTCGGCCCAAATCTCTTGGAACAAGCAGCGATCTGCCGAGGTGAGGATTCGGTTGAAAGTCATTGCGTTCCTCTCCTTGCAAGGGTGGCTTAGGCTTAGCACCGGTTCTTTCTCTTCGTTTATTTGGTTTGTTTAGTCTCTTTGTCCTCTTTTTCGTGCAAGCGGGGTGGTAACCTTGGTTAACGCCTATGTGTGGGTTGTTGTTGTAGTGTGTTTGTAACTCCTTACTTCTGCTTAATGAAAAACGCGCCCACAGCGTGATGAAAAAAAAAAGATCTGGAATGCCTCAATCAATCTATAACTCTTATAAAGATAAACCCCACTACATGAATTCTCTCTTCATCATTCCTCACTAAGTGACCTCACTAAATTTTCTTTCTATTAATGCAAAGTGTCCACATCATTCCCCACTAAGTCTATGTCATCCATCATTAATTACAAAAAAATGTCCATGTCATCTTTATCATGTGAATACTAAAAATCTTTAATCTAACAACATAAAAGTCACCTACATAAGCTATTTGTATTATCGCCCACTCCTCTATAATGTATTCAAATATTCTATTAGTTTTTCTTCTACTATTAGCGTACTGATTTTTTATAAGATCTGATACAATAAAATAGCATGCAATTCAAATTTAAAAATATGTATAGCATGTGTAGAATATCTATAGTAATTACTTTTTAAAAATCCCGCGGCAACGCGCGGGGTATACTCCTAGTTCAAGATATGAACGAGGCACTAAATCATATATCAAAGTCTTACCACGCAACTGTGCGGGTTATTATTTATCTATCCATATTTTCTTTATAGAAGAAACAATCGGTCAATGAACAAGTGGGTGATCATTGGCGGAGGCGATCTGTGGTCGTGGATTACAGCAGCACTGGACGTGCAGGCCAGAGATCTGGCATGACGCTACATAACCCTTGCCCATACCTCTTGCACAACCTATCTGAACAGGCTCCAACTGCGTGGCATAGTGGTAGGACCACTTTTGCATCCAGCACCGGGAAGCTGCCCCTGCCTGCCGTTGCGACTGCGGCGAGGAGTGCCATCTGCAGCAGCGCAACGCCGGAGAGGACAACCTGATCAGTCTTCTTGGAGCCCATCGATCGCTTAGCTATGAGGACCGGTAAGTCTTCTTGCTATGTCTAGATATATTAGAGAGACTACTTGGTTTCTCGATGCTCGTTCGTTTTGAGGGTGCTTCCTTATATAGGCCAAATCCAAGAGCAAAATTATCTAGAAATTGAAAAACTTGAGAAATCATTTCTGACCAATCTTGACAGAGTATATTGGAACTCTCAGAATGAACGTATTTATTTATGGCTTCTAATATGACATGTCTTTAGATAGGTGTGCAGTTGTTTGCTACTCTTGTTGTCCATCTCATTATAAGGCACATTTTGATATAAAGAACTTAACAGTTAATTACTACTACAATCAAGATTAATAGACAGTCAAAACTGATTTATTTTTTTTTAAGACGGGAGCCCAGCAGCCTAAGTAAGCCTATTAATAGAGGCATAAGGATGGCCTCCATTAATAGAGGCATAAGGATGGCCCACCTATATTAATAAATAATAGAAGCGACTTTTGTAAGAGAGTAAAGTGTCGATATATATGGCCATTCAGCCCATGGCCCGGTGGCCTGGCCTGCGGCCTGCTGTTTTGGCCCGGCCCGAGCACAGCACGGCCCGGTAAAATGAGATGGCCCATTGGCGGCCCGACTACTCAGCCCAACTAGCCAAACACCACCGCCCTGGCGCCCTGCTAACACCCTCCACTCCACTCAGCCCAAGTGCTAATCCCCGCTGCCCACTCCCATCCTCTAACCCTAGACCACGAGTGACGAGTCCCGACTCACATAGCTCCTACCTCCTACCCGTGCCGCCCAGCGCTGCACTAGCACCGCCGCACAGTGCCGCAGCTCCTCCCTGTGCCGCAAGATGTAGTGCCGCGCTCGCTTGCCTTCTCGGCGTCGACGAGCATGGATGGAGTCGTACGCCTCCGGATCCAGCGATAACAAGCGGCGCGGAAGCCCCCCTCTCCCTCCACTGCTCGCCGGCCTCCTCCGCGGTCCGTGCCTCCCCTTCCCTCTCTCTAGTGGGCATCGGGCTGGCCTGGCTTGCGTGCTTCACGGCCGGCACGACACGAAAATCGGCCCACGGGCCATGCCTTGGGCTGAAGGCCGGGCACGAAACCCATGAAGGCACGACCCGATGGGCACGATGGCCCGTCGCGGCATGACATCGTGCCGGGCCAGCACGACTCATTGAACATCTATAAGTGTCGATGCTTTGGAAGTCGATCATTTGCATGCACCGGCCAAAAATGGATTTGAAGAGAAAAGTGCCCCTAAGCATCTCCAAGAGTTTGCCAAATTAACTTGCCATCTATAAAATTTTGGCAAAAACTAAAAAAACATCCTCCAACAATTTGGCATCCCAACTTGGCAAAAATGAAAACTTGGCAAATTCTTCCTCCCGGTGCGCATATATGCGCGCGCGTATCCGCCTGCGCATCTGGGTTTCAGGCCTGTGTTCCTTCTCCCGCGCGCGCGAACCGGTCGGCACTCATCTCGTGCGCCAGGTGAAGCCATCGGACGATCAGGCATTCATGCGGCGGCCAGCTGAAACCGTTTGACGATCAGGCGCGGGGCTGGCGCTCGACATCCATGTCTGCCTTGCCGCGACAAGGATACGTCTCCGTCGTGGGAGAGTGCCATCCTCCACCACTACGTGAAAAATCTACAAAGAGAACGCCCCTCCTTTTACAGTAGGGCGATTGACTTTGGAGTGGTTCACTATAAGGGCGGCTAGTGTACCAGCCACCCCTATAGTGAGGAGGTCACTGTAAGGGCTGCTGGTAACACCAGCCGCCCCTACAGTGTTCCACTGTAAGGGCGGCTCGTGTACCAGCCGCCTCCTACAGTGAGGGGGTCACTGTACGGGCGGCACCAGCCGCCCCTACAGTCTGTAGGTATGAGTGGTTTTAAAAATTTAAATTTCGTAAACTATCTCAGATAAAAAAACTTTCTATACGAAGTTTGTAGATCTCAAAAAGTTATAAAACTTTGTAGTTGATAACTTTTTTATTTGACTTCATCTTGTCATGCGAAACCTACATTTTTGTTTCTCAAATTTGAAATTCAAATTTCGTAAACGATCTCGGATGGAAAAACTTTCTATACGAAGTTTATAGATCTCAAAAAGTTAGGAAACTTTGTATTTAATAACTTTTTGATTTGACTTCATCTAATCATGCAAAACTTACGTTTGAGTTTCTCAAATTTGAAATTCAAATTTTATAAATGGCGTCGGATGGAAAAACTTTATAAATGAAGTTTGTAGATCTCGAAAAGATATGAAAGTTTGTAGTTGACGACATTTTGATTTGATATCGTTTAGGACCTTAAATAAGCAAATTACACTCGGTTGGGTACAATATGTGGGAACCAAAACTATATATGGACACATGTGATAATGTAGTGCAGTGGTAAAGAAGAAATTGTGCTAGGGTGAGGTCACGGGTTCGAATTCCAGGTAATGCAGAGTGTGAAAAATGTGCAAAAAATGTGGTATGGATAGAGGTTTAAAAATTTTTTCCTATTATTTTAGGGTTTTTTTCCTATTATTTTTGGGGGTTTTTAATTTTTCTAAATTCACTGTAAGGGCGGCTTCCACTGTGAGAGCGTTTAAGTAAATAACCGTTCCTACAGTACCTGATTGTAACTAGTATAATGCCCGTGCTAACGCTACGGTAAATACTTCATTGATGCTCATAGAAAACAAACGATGATTATCTTTCCATAGTTTAAGTTTCACGCAATCTCTACTATAATTCGAAAGCACTCGTATATATCACTACGGGTCATGAAGTTACAAGGCCGTACTCATGTATATCACCATAGCAAATATGCTTAAATAGTATCATTGCAAATAATATCACAGCTATTATATCTTTTGACACCATCTTAAGGATTAATGTGCTTTATTCTATGGGCAAAGATTTCAGGTGCCTGATTATTAAAGTAGCCTGTTGTTCATGACAACAATGAAATGAGATGGAGGATCTCATCGTGCGGTCGTGCCTGTTGTGTAAAAGCAAAATGACAGCATAAGATTCCTTATAGCCGCGCCAGGTCGCCTCTGTCCCCCATTGGGAGGTTTGCAGACGTCCGCTCCGCCGTTGATGCCATCAGCCTGCTGATGCATTAAAATCAAGGAAAAAAATATAAACTGTGACCCGACGGGAAAAGCACCAATGCATTCAGTCATTAACAATGGCAAAGGATGTTTCACTGCATTATTTTATCAGAATAAAGTAAAAGATGGTTTCACCTTTTCAATGGTTGTTTGCTTCAATTCTAAAATCTCTTGAACTCCTTTGTGCTGACAAATTGAAGAAAGACTGAACCATTGGCCAAATGCTGACCTCAAGCATGAAGTGTATATTCAAGTATCATTGTCCACTATGTTGTTGTTATCCTTTTATCTGAAATATGCCATGACCATGGAGCATCAAGATGAAAAAGCAGTAACATGAGTAATCCAATCATGGTAAGGGCCTGTTCGGCTGAACAAGTACCGGCAGAATCCGGCTGGTTCCGGCTGGTTGCCTCTCACGCGGTACTGTGCAACCAGCGGAAACCAGCCGGTTTCAGCCCAGGCGAACACAGCCTAAGTTTCAAAACATGGATCTGAAAGCATACTATCTGAAAGCAGTAATGTGATATTTTTTTTTGCAGTCCAGATATGTTCTTGAAGAACCATAGTATAATGCTTAGTGCAAAGTACTCAAAAGAAATGCTTGGTTAATCAAAGCCGGCAACAAGGAAATTAAGCTACTGATCTCTGAAGTCCGACACCAATTTAAACTCTATACTGATCTCTGACATCCAACAACACTGCAGGCATTTGCTAAAGTCACTTACCCTGCATTCTGGTTGCAAAAGTCATTGATCTCTGAATCCGTCAACAAGTTTTGTTTTGAAACTAAAATAAAAAGAATCCAAGTTGTGCTTCGTCATCAATGTTCATGGATGCTAGCTGAGAGATGTTCTGCACATCACAGAAAAAATAAGGAAAGAAAATTCAATCGTCAAAGACAAGATTCAGAAAAGAAAACTCGTATGCAATGAAATAGGGAATTTTTCGGCTAGGACTCCCTCCCTCCCTCCCTCTCTCCCCCCCCCCCTCCCTCCCTCCCTCCCTCGCTCGCGCGCGCATGCATAACAATGAACAATAAAGTCATTTTTGGCAACCAATTCTTAGTTGAAGTAGATTTTAGAGTTCTCTAGACTGTAGGGATAAATATCTGTACGTGTACGTTCATTTTGGAGTTCTCATTTGAATAATAGAGCGTGGCAATTGTTGCGGCTGACACAGAGCTCGCAGGAGCAGAGGTAGCTGATGGTGTGGCCGCAGGGGATGAAGGCATCACCCTTGTGGCGCACTATGCACACGCAACACACGTGCACCATGTCCTCCTCTCTCTCCTCGCCGTTGTTATCATTGTCATGACGCTCGCCTTTCTTGCAGGTGACACCGCCGGCATTCTCCTCTTCTCAAAAGGAGTTCTTCGATAAAGACCACCAGTACTCGCAAAAAAAAAGATAAAGACCACCAGTGACCAAAGCAAAATACCTGCAAGATTCTCTGATGGACGAGCGAAATTAGTCTTTTGGTCCAGACGACCAGATCTCATCAAGTAAGATTAAGAATATCAGCATGACTTGTTGCAGCTATCACCTGCAAGGCTGCAAGTCACACAACAATCCAACGTTCAGTGCACAAGGTATATTAAATAGAACATTGAAAAAATTCAGTTTATCTCTCACATCATGATCAATAGAGGTATATTTTTGCCGGCTCAATCTGCCATTGAACAGAACCGGAGCCAAAGCATCAATACAATAATAACTATTATATTCAAGTTTCAATGCTGACCTTTATCCTCCCAGTGCTGCTAAATCCATTAAGCTGGTTCATCAATACCAACATTGTCCTTTGCACTTCTCTATGACCACGAACTTCACTACAGAATGGAAAAAGGATACCAAGTATTAATTGACTGTAGGCAAATCATATATAGTTAAACTCACTTCCAAAAACACAATGCTGAATGTTATTGTAAGGAAAATTTAACCACGCCAGATATTACCAAAATTCAATCAGTAATCTATCATCTTCCACCCGTACAACCTCCGCAGCAACTGCGGTAGGGCAGGTAGCCCTATCGTCAGCAATGGCATCAAGGTGGCTGCTGCCACCGCAACGAGCGCCATTGTTGGCTAACAGATGGCGTTGAGCTTATTGGGTCCCTTCTTCTTGGGCAATACTTGCAGCTATAGAAAGAAGACAAATACTGCTCCAATTCAGAAATACATTTTAAAATTACAACAAATTTTAATTAATTTGTATATAGACACAAGTTATCTATATCAAATTTCATTGACAAGCATACAAAAAAATTAGAAGTAATCCCTTCAACAATAGGCATGGTAGTAAATTAACTCTTGGCCATGTATTATGCAAAGTAAAATTTGTCACGTTACCTTTCTAACATAAATACTACTCTAGAATAGTTGTATGAAAGTAAACTGACAGTGAGGATCAAAAGGCACAAACATAATATAGAAAACTTAAGGCATAAAGTACTAATTATTGGATCCTAATCGCAGGGTTGGATTTCAGCAAGCCGCACATATTTTTCATCGTAGGCACTACCGGGGATTCGTCCGCAGCGACCGACAGGGTCATGTGTGAGGCGCTCCACATACAAAGGCAATCTCGTTTGATTTGCAAATTGGTATTATTAGCAGTATAGATCGATAGTTCAAAGCAATCATGGAAATAGACAGACTCAAGACCAGTCAGACAAATAGATAGAAAGAGTAGCTTAATAATAAGGAAATATGTTTATGAGGTTTAGTGTTAGACAACATGCTCCAGAAAGCTCACTGAAACTGGCAAAATAAATGCATTTCGCGTAATGTGCACCAATTTTACTAAATTTACATAATTTCCTATCCATCCTCTCACACAACCACTAAGCATGCCACTATATTAGTATTTTTTTCAACCCCTAGATGGAAGTTTCAATCTGATTTCGGCTGAAAACAGGAAGAACAGCAGGATTAAAAACAATAGCAATATAGCATAGTAAATTTCGATTGATGGTGTGGTTCTCTGATGGAACTTATCCAAAAAGCCCAAACAATTACTGATCAGAGCAGCATGCAAGCAACAATTTCCCCAATCTTTGTTATCCTAGCAATTACTGATCAGAGCAGCATGCAAGGAATAATTGGGGAACTGGAGAGTAGATGTCTGATTCAAGGTGTCGAATGGCTCCAAAATATTGTTACCCTAGTAAGTACCATGGTAAAAGAACATTAGTGCTCAGTTTGTCCAAACTGAACAAGAAGGGTCTCTCCAAGCAAAAGAACAGAAGACTGCAGTACTTTGCTTTACTGTGACTTAATAACAGAGAGAAGAACAAAAGTACCTCCTAAATTCCGATCGAATACTGTAAACTTTGAGAAATTGTTTTCTGGTGATCTTGCCTATAAAAAACTAAAGCAGTAGAATCGCCTCCCTGACAATCATGCTTATAAGCTCAAAGCCTAGACAGTCCGCATGAAAGGGAATGGATCTCCTGCATCATTCCTGTCCAAAACATACTGAGGAAAGGAAATCACGAAGACTCTTATGAAGGCTTATTATTAGTATACTATAAAATAGCTAACGCAAAGTTGTGAGACAGAAACGAAGTGCTGGATGGCATTAACTACGGGAGTAAAATAGAAGTGAAGGGCATTTTTCTTTTGCATTTGTAGCAATCTACTAATATGGTACGAAGCAATGTTCGTAATGCAATGTACCTGGAAACCTCTTTTGATAGTCTCAAGATACGAACCATTCTTCTGTGATCCACCAGTAAACAGCACGCCATTCACCAAACCCAGTTTCTGCACGAAATTAAAAGGGGCAAAAGAACAAAAGGAATGAGCAAACAGTACAGGAGCCAGCCATTCACCAACCACGCCAAGCGGGACGACGCGGGCACCGGCGGACTGGACGAACCTGCCGTAGGAGGAGGCGATGTAGGAGCCGGGGCTGTAGGTGCGCCTCTCGTATGTGCCGTTGCCCGGGTGCGTCATGATGCCAATGACCGGCCGGTCGTACTCGTACACAGCGGGGCAGTCCGCCGGCTCGGCGGCGCAGGCGTGCCCTGCCGCCGTGCTCGACAGCCGGATGGCCTCTGGCGTGTCTGGGACTCGCGCCGCCGCTGTCTTCCCGTCTGGGGTTCGCCAGTGGCCAGTGGGGGCAAGGAGAGGAGGAGTCGCGCGCTGGGGGGAATGAACCTGGAGGTCCTCGGGGAGGTACTCGTGCTTGCTCCAGCAGTCCTTCCCCACGGATCCTGGCACCACGACAGCCATCGCACCATCGATCTCGCCTCTTGCCCGTGTGTAGAGGATCTAGTGGCGTGCTCTCCCCATCCCTCGCCTCCACCCTAAGCACTCGTGGTTTGATCTCCAGGGAGCGGAGGAAGGAGATGAGGACCGTGCGCACCACCGGTTGGGGCGCAATGGCCCGTGCGCCGCCGCTGCTAGATGGGGATAGGCGCAGGGGTGGTGCCATCCGTGCTGGAGAGGGTGGCTGCTAGTCTGGTGGGCTGGTGCCGTCGGGGCCACGCGCCGCCACCGAGCGCGAGCGGCGCAGCCACGGCCGGATCTCGGCGACTGTATTCTGGCTTGGATCTCGGCCCCCACGCGTGACCCTACGCCCACGGGTAGCGTTGTTTTCCTTCCGCGTGGCGAGGGTGATGGAGCGGGGCGCGTGGGAGTCTCTGGCTGCGGGTCTGGTGTAAGGTCTCAGGCTTCTTACGCTTGGAGAAGATTTCAATTATAGTATATATAGATAGTGCACACGTGGTCCTCCGCCATCACGAAGGCCAGGACACGGCGACGCGGAGAGGACGACCTGCCGCATCTGCTCAGCCTTGAGAGTCTACGTCCTCGCCATCGTCCAGTGTTTGTGTGCGCCCCGGTGACCAGGCTAGCCATGCGTAGGATTCAACAGATTGACTTGTTTTCTTTCTGATCTCGAGAAGCGGCTCGAGTGCTTCAGAGTCCTGAGATACAACGTCGAGTCCGAGCAGCTTGTACGAGGACGCCGCGAGAAGGCAGCACGCAACCATGGATGCCACACCCGTCTGAGGAGCCGATGGCGACGTGGCCACGCATGGCGGCGTCCTAAGTGCACACCCATGGATTTGCCGCTGGCCCAAAAAAAAAACACAGCCTGTGGTTCTATTTTTTTATATTTTGGCAAGTTAAAAATAAGAAATTCTTGGAGAGGAGCTGTTTTTGAACTTCGCACATTTGATCGTGAGTTGGCAAATCATAAGATTTGACAAGTAAAATTTGGCAAACTCTTGGAGATGAGAGAGCCGATGGGTGCTAGCTGGGCATTTATCTCGGTTGCATGCTTGCTTATGAATGTGGAAAATCGTTTATGAATGATTTTTAAACCTCTATCCATACCATATTTTTTGCACATTTTTCACACTTTGCATTACCTGGAATTCGAACCCGCGGCCTCGCCCTAGCACGATTTCTTCTTTACCACTGCACTACACTATCACTTGCATCCATATATAGTTTTGGTTCCCCATATATTGTACCCAACCGAGTGTAATTTGCTTATTTAAGGTCCTAAACGATATCAAATCAAAACATCGTCAACTACAAACTTTTATATCTTTTCGAGATCTACAAACTTCATTTAGAAAGTTTTTCCATCCGACGCCATTTATAAAATTTGAATTTCAAATTTGAGAAACTCAAACTCAAGTTTCGTATGACTAGATGAAGTCAAATCAAAAAGTTATTAACTACAAAGTTTTCTAACATTTTGAGATCTATAAACTTTGTAAGACAATCATGGTCCCATATTGGAAAATCGTTTATGAATGATTGTCTTACTTATTCAGAAAAATCATGGTCCCATTTATTCTTGTGTGCATGGACGGCCGCTACTCCTATATTCATGTGTTTTATGGATTTAAATTATGATCTTATTCAAAAATATGTTGATGGACAGCTGCCGTTCCAAACAAAAACATCCATTTTCGTTTAAAAAAACAGAAACCGTATGACACGGGCGTCCGGCCCGGCCGGACGGGCGAGTGTACGTGCGTGTATGACACTTGGACCCTATTTTTGTTTTTATACATCCAAAATCTGATTTGTCCTCATTCTTGTTCAGTTTCAAGAATCCAAAAACTAACCAAACGGTTTTATAAAGTGACTTCGATTAATAAAATAAATATTTCTAGAGATAATCTAGATCGAAACATTTGTAGGAGAATCCAGATCGTCCATACCATATACACTCTAACCCCGTCTCTTTTGCTTTCATTATCTGAAGGCTTATTAAGGAGTAGGCCGAGATCCAACAATAGCAACCTGAACCACGGCATCGAAGGTCGGAGCAGCAGCAAGTCAGGAAGACCGACCATACAGCATTGTACATTTGTACCGTGGACTCAACATCATGCAGAACGCAGAAAACTCAAACGGAAGCCATAAGTTAGGTCAGGTATAAGAAACTTCTCAAACCAAACTGAATGACTGGCCTTGTTCATCAAAATAAAATAACCAACTACAAACCGCACCGATCCACGACTTGTATGTATTACAAAAATGGGAGAGATGCCTGCTGCCACTCCGCAGCTTCCTAAACCACTCATCTTCGCAGGTCGTTATTGATCTAGTTCGTTTCACATTCATGCATAAAAGAATCAGTAGCTCAACCATGGATATATGCGTCAAGCAGAAATCTAGGAGACGGATCAATGAAGAAGCGGCTGGAGATCGGTGGCGGCGGCGATCGGCACTACTGGGCCACAGCAGCAGTAGACGAACTCGCCCTTGATAACGCATGACCCCGAACGCGGGCTGCATTCCTCCATGCACGCGCTATCCGTACAGGCTCCAGCGTAGCTGCATAGAGGTTTATCTTCCGGACGATCCAGCTGGAAACTGCCCCTGGCCTCCGACGCAACCGCGGCAAGGAGAGCCATCAGCAGCGCAACCGCGAGGAAGACCTGAATCTTCTTGGAGCCCATCGCTATGAGGACTATTGGTGAGTATTCTTTCTTGGGATGTATATGTGTGTATGTAGAGACTAATGGTTTCTTGCTCGTTGGTTCTGCGGGCGCTTGCTTATATAGGCCAGAGCCACAGCCAAAAGATCTTGAAAAATCATTCACAAGAAAAAAAAAAGATCTTGAAAAATCAATTCCTGACGTTATGTGTGTTCCTTTATTTGTTGTATTGTGTTATTGATATATTTCCTTTACGAATCTGGATGGAGCTTGTTGGAATTCAGTTATGAATTGTCTATGGCAAATATGTGTAATTATTGGCGCCACTGTTCTTTCCCATCCTTTATAAGGCGCATTTTGATTTTTTTTTAAGATACAGCTAACTCAACAAATTATGAGTTGCTATATATATGCGTGCTACCAAAAATATGTATAGTAATTCAAAGCAGTGTATAAAGTTTATGATTTTATACCTATTAATGAAATACTTTCTCCATCCCAAATTACAAGATATTTTAGCATTTCTCGATCCATAGCTTTTAGTGTGTATTAGGACATGATGACATATATCTAGATTTGTAGTAAAAACTATGAATCTTAGCCAAATCATCTTATAATTTCGAAATGGAGAGGGAGTAAGTACTATGATATGTACCCACCTCATCAAGCCATACAAGACTAGGGAAAAAAACTATTTCTACTAGCGACAAAAATTGATTCCATGTTCGATGGTCCTGTGTTTGACCGAAAATACGAAAGAACAGTGAAAACAGGGCATTTCACCGACGGTGACCATATTACCGATTAAAAAAATCAATGGCGATTAGATTAAATCGACCATCAGTATGAAATTCATTCTACTCGCAAATCTCTTTAGCAACCACCCATAGAAATCTATTCCAAAAAAAGGGTGAAAAATATGAAAGAATGCATCAGGCCCGCACCAATGAATGACCCCACACCCTTAGACTTGGTTTGCTCACATCTACAGAGTGAACATGGCCGCCGTACAAAATGAACAATAACGGCCCAGTCATGAATTGGCTTGGTCCAATGGGGCACTCCGAAATACTAGTCCATAGCAAATTCAAACTAGAGCTGCTGCGCGCGAACTGCACTGACAAATAACGCAACATGACCGTGATGCTTGCGCGCCAAAACTTGCCCCTGCAGGCCCTGCTTCAAACAAAACGGAGGAGCTGGTAGCATTAGCAAGCTGCTTCGAGAAAACAGAGCAGTCGACAGGCAGGGCAGCCTCGGTGTTTGCACTGGCAGGGCGGTGTTCCTTTTCTTCGGTCATGGCCGTATAAACCTCAGAGGTAGTATTATCCTTCTTTGGAAAAAAAAAGAGAGGTAGTATTATCCTTATATATATAAGAGGTATGAAACAGATTTCCATCTGAGCAGAGCAGCTGTCTACACATGCCCCCAAAATTTGTTACTGAGATCTAGGTAATCCCAACATGCAAGATTGTGAGAAGATCCTGGAGCATGTGTTATTCAATTTATTGCCTCATTTCACGCGTTCATACGATTCTAGCGGTGCCAGTTGAAAGTCAACGGAGTTACGAGTTAGTAACATGAAACATTTGGTAAAGAGTAGTCCTTAGTTCAGTGTGTGACACATATGTTGCACCTGTATGTATCAGAACAGTCATGATAATATATCCCAGGCCTTGCAAAAAGCAGGAAACCATTCGAAAAAAATAATTAGTGTCAGACGCATCTTGCCAAGATAAAGGCCAAGGCTTGATAGCCATTCCAGGCCAGGCGAGCCAATTTGGCTCACCCAAGCTATAGCTAGCAAAAGCCATACTTTCACACGCAATGAGACAGTGGGCAAAGGATCTAAACGCAGTTACTACCCTAACTCCTGGCTCGGCGAGGCGCTACAGTATATGACAAATTGACAAGGAAAACCAAGGAGGGGCAGGGCAGGGGCCAGAGAAATAGCGACTTGGGCCAACAAATCAGTCAGTGGGCTCAGCATGCCCGGAGGGCTTGGGCTTCTTGAAGTGACAAAAGGAAGGGAAAAGGCCTCCCCTCCCTCATTTGGCCCAAAATGCTAAGAAGGGCAGAGGCACGGCGCGGCCCAAGGCGCGGCGGGGGAGCGCGGTGGCCGGCGGCGGCGTGGTTGCGCAGCGGCCACAGAGGCACAGTGGCAGAGCAGCAGCGGGGCGGCAGCCGGCAGGCCGCAGTGGAGCAGCAGGGCGCCGGCCGCCTGGCTGCGCTGCGGCTCGTGGCGCGTCGCCACCACGCCGTCGACACTCACGCGCGCACGGCGGACGCGTTCACGGTAGGTCGGCAAGCAGCAATCCAGCAAGGCATCTTGCACTGTTCTCTTGTAATTAGCCCGTTTCTCTGCACAATTTGATTTTCCACTATTTGATTAAGCATTTAATGTCCAAATGGCAGGTTGTTATTTGACCATTCTGATGTGTAGTGCGCTACACTGCTAGTGTCTGAATGTTCTGATTTCTGAACCTGCTACACTGCTAGTGCCCTAAATTGTTTCACCTGTAAGGCTAGACAGCGAGACCTTAATGCATTTGAAATTAGCTCATTTGTATGTACCAGCAAGACATCATGGACTATTGGCTTGTAATTAGTCCATTTTATGCACATTTTAATTTTCCATCATTTGATTGAGCATTTAATAATGTCTAAATGGCAGGTTATTGTTGACCATTCTGAACCTTGCTGTGTTGTGTGCTACACTGCCAGTGCCTTGACCCTGTATGTTCTGATTTCTGAACCTGTTAAATGGTTGTGTGCTTGACTGCTTGTGCCCTGAATTGTTTCTGAACCTGTAAGGCTAGGCACCAAGACCTTGATGCAAACTTGCAATTTCTTCTGAATGTTTGATTGCTGGTTGGTAGTTGCTTGTATTCTGCTCTGAATGACTGAACCTAACAAATGTACATCAGTACTCAGTAGTTAACCTGTTGGGAACCTTAGATGTGCATGTGCAACACTTGGGCTCTCCCTTCTATTGTTGTCGATTTCTAGTTGTTTAGATACTGTTTTTCAGATTATTAGCTCTTATCTATTTGTTTTTTAGTGGCTGATGTCTATGCAAGAAGCCAAGTCCCAAGTATCCAATTCACATGAAGCAGGACCAGGTATAATTAACATATTATGATTTTTTTTATATTCAGTTATTCACATAATCACATGTGAACATGTTTTTTATTTGCTCATTTATCTACAAAGTAAAACTTTCTTTTGTTTGGCTTTGCAAGTCTGTTTTTACCTTCAGTACGCATCATTTTGGCCTTCATTTGTGCTGGTACCTCTCGCTCTTGCTCCTACTAGGAATAAAAACTTAATCAGTTTTAATTTGTGCTTAATCTACTGTGTAGCCCCTAGAACCTTTAAAAACAAAGGGCAAACATGCAGTTGGAGGTCAAAATAAGGGCAGAAACACAATTTGCCCATATAGATATGGATATGATTGTTGCTACAGTGGAGAACATATGGAGGATTTAGACATAGAGATGCTTGCTTTTGTATTGCCGAAGGCACACCTTGATGCCTTCGCCACATGTTGAAATTGAAATTCAAATGAATCGCACTCACCACCGGCACTGGTAGTTTATTTAATTTAGACTTTAGAGCCATCCCTGCTGCAAGGCACAGATGTCTGGCCGTTACAATGTACTAGTACAAGAATACAAGTAGAACATATGGGGCTATATAAGTTTTAACAGATACTCCCCGCAGTCCTGCTGTTGTTTCGAATTTCAAATTAGAAGGGGGAACATCTGAGCTCAACTGTAACTATCAATCATGCCCCAGTTCCCATGTTGGAATCTCCATCTTCAGAAATTGACCGAAATTAACATAGTATATAAGTAAAGAGTCTGCAGAACAGAAAAAGAGTAAGTTATCTATTCCAACATTCTGCTACTTTGTATCATGGAATTCTTTGCAATTTCACATTGTAACCAAAACCAAGGTACGACATATATATTTTTCAAGTACAAGAAGATCATACACCTAGTGTCCTGATTCCTGAATAGTTCCCAAATCACTCGACAATAGGGCATAACTTAGACACCTTGTGGACACTGGACAGTAATACATATTCAAATTGGGCATAACTGCTGAAGATCCACGAGTAGTTTGTGGGTCTCCAACTATCCACTATTGATGCAAAGCAGGACAAGGGCATTATCTCGCCAGTAATCCATGAAACAGACGAGAAGGTAATATATGGTGTTAGTGTTGATGAGCAAGACCTCCAACAAATGGACTATTCTTTATTCATCCAGATCACTGACAAGCATTCATGGCTGTGCGCACAAGGGCAAGCGTGAGGAGTAAGCTCACCACACTGAGCGCTTCCATTCTCGTTGTTCCCCTTTCTACTTTGAACGCCATAAAGGCGCTGCTATTGTTCCTCCAAACTTGTCGTGTTGTAGCTCCTAGTGCTCCCATCATCTCTTTGCTTGTTTTCTGCACACAGAGGTGTGCACTGCCATGTTTAGACTTCCAAGACATCCGATACATTGTTGCCTCAGCATTATGGTGAAGAAATTCTACTGCCTTGGGCAGCATGAGACTATCAAGTTGGTGTGGATGAACATTTGCATCTAATAACTGCTCTGTTGCTTCTATTGCAGAGCTCTCAGCTTCAGTAGCAAACTTGATGTCTTCCAAAGGGTGATGCGGCATGAAGAGAACTCCCAACTTCGAAAGTAACACATCCTCTTGGAAAGATGGTGTACTGTGACATGTTGTCTTCGACCCCTGCAATTCCCAATACTCAGACAGTAAAATGTGACGCTGCAAAAACACTCCAATGACTTGTTCTGGGAATATGCCTGATAGCCCCGGTGCATTTTTGCTGCTGCTGCTACAATCTGCAGACGTGTTTTGGAGCTCATTCTGTTTGCAGCAGAATGGATTTGGACGGAACCATTGAGTCAGAGTACCATGAACATGGTTCCAATGTTCCATGTCAGCTGGTTCATTGTACATAGGTGACCACCTAAAGTCTTGCGTAGGAAGCTGAGTGAGCTCTCTGATGACTACATCGCTGATAGAGTTGAAGTGAGGTGTGAGCAGCTGCAAACAGTTGACAGTAATCCCAATGACGTCTGTACTCTGGGAAAGACGCAGCATGAGCCACAGGCGAAAATTCTCTTTGGGTGCCTCATGGTCTTCATGGATGAATGACAGCATTGTCTCCAGCCCGCGCTCCTCAAAACTCATAGGCCGTATGCTGAAACATTTTATCATACTTCCCTGGTGCTGTAACATTTGATAATGTGCATATTTGCCTGCAAAGAGATGACAGACAAGGGGGACAAGGAAACTGTATGGTCGTGGTGTTCCACCCAACTGCACCAATCTCAGGAAATCACCAGCACCATTTGCTAGCCTCTCGAACCTTTGAACGACAGCCTTGCTTGAGGGTTCACCATTGTTCCTGTTACTCACAAGAGAGGATAAGAATGACTTGGTGCTGTGAGCTACACGTTTGGGAAACGAGGACTCCCTGAGCTTCTCTTCAGTCTCTTTGTCTTCAAGAGTTCGCTGCTTGCATCTCCGAAGCTCATCATTGCACTCTAGAGCAACACGCTTCAGCTTCTTTCTCCAGCGCAGCAGTGCCATGTTGGTGATATGCCACTGGTTCGACGTCTCGATGGTGGCATCGAGTTTGATGCATGCCATCTCTAGCCTCTCTATGCTGCTACTGTCTCCATCTGATCCATCCTTATGCTTGCTGATGATACTGGAAAATATTTGACCGACTGCCTCCCCAACAATGGCAGAACTGGCTATCTCAGCCATTCTGATTTGCCTTACTGTCTATTTAAGCAAACTCCCCCTGCACAAGAAAAATAAAAAAGTAGCATTAGGGTGGCACTGGAGGCGAAGCTATGTAAGATTCCAGATACAAATGTTTTCTCACACTAGCATACGAGATCACATCCTAATCCTAACCTTGTCTTACGTATGGAGCGACCTCATGATTTAAGAACAAAGCAAGCTGAAAGGTGTACCTAAATGGAAAATGGAAAGAAGATAAGGCTTTGGGAGGGCCATTGGTTTTGTAACTCCAGTATCGCGATACAATACTGGCCTTTGTTATCAGTAATCTACAGGGTATTATTATTGATGAGGATTGGGATGGTGAAAATCTCAAAATTTAAATTTCAGAAGAAATGTGTTCCAATGTCTTATGAATCTTGAGCCAATTATGAAAATGGCCCTCAAAACGAAACATGTTAGGAAACTGGCCCTTTTTTTTTTTGAAGTTAGGAAACCGGCCCCGACGCAAAATTTTCTTTGGAAAATGGCCTTCCGTTAGTTTGAAAAATCATATCTGGAGTTTGGTGCGTCCATCTTGGGTGAGCTAAATTTTGTTGTGTTCATTATGATGCCTAGTTTTTATTAAAAATATTAGACACACCATGTTTAGTAATAAAATAATTAGTTATGATTTATGCCTTTTAAAAAGAGGAAAATTAATATCTTGTTCTGTATAACTCCAATTGACTTGAAACTTTTAGGGTAGGCTCCTGATGTAATGTGTGTGCTATGGTAGAAATTTCATGTTCAATGAATTTTTCTCTTTCTAAAAGGCATAAATCATGACTAATTATTTTATTACTAAACATGGTATGTTTAATATTTTTAATAAAAACTAGACATCATAATGGACACAACAAAATTTGGTTCACCCAAAATAGACTTGCCAAACTCTAGATATGAATTTTTAAAATAACAGAAGTCCATTTTCCTAACAAAATTTCGCTTCAAGGCTAGTTTCCTAACTTCAAAAAAAAAAGGGCCAGTTTCCTAACATGTTTCGTTTTGAGGGCCATTTTCATAATTGGCTCATGAATCTTTGGTTTGAACTTGAGAGTATTGTTGAAACCATTATTTTTCTGAAGATTGGGTGGTCTATTAACTTGGAAGGGCAGTCACAATCAGATTAGGCAAAATTGGAGGTTCGGCTTTTGGCGTTGAGGATTTAATCTTCATGAGGAGATGTTTTTGTTTTGAAACTCTACTTTAAACTGCTGTAAGGCGGGCGCACCTAGAATACGCTGGTACTCTTTACGCTGTTATACACTTTGTTTGGAATAAAGCGAGCGAAACGTGTTCTCTAAAAAAAAAAAAAAGGAAGTTTGATGTTCAAAATATATTATACTTAAAATAAATACTTCCTCCGTCTCAAAATAGACTGATACATATTTCTCTTTTCCCAATACATCTCTTTTCTATTTTAGTCTTTTGCCTTTTGTTTTGGTCTCCGTAAGAAATTGTAAGACGTCAGTTAATATGGGATTGAGAGAGTATGTCAAATTGTCTTCATCCTTACAGAAATATACATATATACACAATCATGCAATATATTCTGATAATATGATGTAAGAACAAATAAGGAGATGGATGGAAGTTTTTTTTAAAAAATACCTTATGGCCGGCGCTGAGTAGGGATGCGCCAGACGTTGCTGCTGCTCTCGTCAAGGCTGCACCTAGCTTGGCAAGCTGTATCATGGTTGATGCGTGCGCTTGGTTGGGTGCTTAGAGTCGCACAACCTCCATATCTGAATCTAAGAAATCAATAATTCAACTTTCAGGTCATCAAAATCTGAGCTCTGGGAGTTGGAACTGTGAACTGATGCAAATTGCTACCTGGATATGGGCGGAGCAGGACTGCAGGAGAACAGGTATGCCTTGCTGAAAAATGAAACACGTTCAACCTCGGTGAAGTGGGAAGAGAATAGAGATGCATTCTGTATTCCTGTGTGCAAGGAGCGAGTCAACGACGACGATGTGGTTGTCCGCGGTTCCGTGGTGGAAGGAATGACACTCCGAAATGTCTTCGCAGTGTGGGCCCGGCGCCGATGCTAGGATAAGTTATCTGCAATATTTTACCTTGGCAAAACGAAAAAAAAAAGAAGTGAGAGAGAGCAGCAGCCCAATGGGCACTCTGAAATAGTAGTGGAGTCCATATAGTATAGTTTTTATTTTATTGAACCTCGGAGTCCATATAGTTAACTCAAAAGAAGCTGCAGTGCACGCCAACTGCTTCAAAAAAAAAAAAAAAAAAAAAAAAAAAAAAAAAAAAAAAAAAAAAAAAAAGGCGTTGCTCTGAAATAGTAGGGGTTGCGAACCACAACTTGCCGAGCTTTACGCAAAACAGAGTGGCAGGCAGCAAGTTCTCTGTTTCCAGAAAACAGAGCATGCTCTGCTTCAAGAAAACAGAGCACTACCGACGACAGGGCAACTACCTTGCCGTTTGTATTGGCCATGTTATTAGATTTTCCTTCTTCTTCCATGAGAGCAAGACTAATAATATAGCTGATTTCTAGTTGTATGAATCTTTGCGGCCTATCTATTTGTCCACCAATACAGGACGTATGTGATAGGCTTTAGCAGAACTACATCGTTGGTTTTAAGTCTTAACCTTGTGTGTCCGCGGTGACCATGATGCATGCTCACGAGCCACGATGTAACTCATACGGTTGCCTATCGCTGCCCTATTGTAACACTACATATATTCTTCAGAGACCATTAGAGAAACTTGTTAGCTCTCATTTCGTTCAGGCGAGTGTGTTTCTCTCATTTCACCAGGTTTTCTCGCCTACCTGGCCCTGGCAAGCGAGGATAGGGGGTCGGAGTAGATGCATGGCGTGTGACCATGGCCACTGGAACCTTGCATTGGAGAGACTCGGCTCGCCGGTGCGATCGTCAGCACGATAGATTGTTGGGATCAAAGTAGGCGAGTAGCAAACAAAATGAACCCAATTAGAGACGGCGTAGACAGTGTAGTGCTATCGTAGCCCACTCGTTTGTGGAAGAAACCATGAGCCGGTTTGTTACTCTTTAGTGTGTGTTTGGTTTGTGAAGTGACCTCATTGTCCTTCATAAGATTACTAGGTGAGTACCCGTGCGTTGCGACGGGAGCACACTCATGTATATCCCATGGTGATATAACAACTGATGATACGCAAAAGCAATTCAATCAAAAAAGCTTTGTTAAACTTTATGTGGGTTCTTTTGTTGTATAGCATCATAAACGTGTGTAAGAGACCGAATGAACACTCTAAACATGTTGTGCTACATCAAACCAAACATAGCCCGTCTAATAATTATTACCTAAAAATAGTATACAACAAAAACATATTACATGTATTCTAAGATGACTTGCAATTACAATTATAATATAATATTAATATCTACTGGTCGTGATATACTAATAATCTTTTCTTTGACTGGAGAGAAACTTCATTCATGATTAGCTGGTCGTGTCACCTGCTGTAAACTGGAATAAGATTTTTTTTTTCTTCGATACCCACACTGTCATCCAGAAACTGTAACATCATGTGTATTTTTGCTTGACTGCAAGTAGCAGAAGTTGTTATGAATAAAAACAAGTCAAAAACCATGTTAGGGACTGAAATAAACTCACTGTAAAATAATGGACAGGACGAGACGGTACAGACGTTGTGTATCTGTGCTGCTGGACACCATGCCAATATGGAGATATGGTTGGCAATTGGATAGGATGCCACAATCCACAGTTCGATCATATCAAAATCCTAGCATGTGCATAATGCATAAAAATAGAAGATCATAAATCGGCAAAATCAATCGCAAGATCAAAAGAATTGGTGGAGTTCCCATACCTTGAATCCTGTAGTAGATGCTCCTGGATGGCAGGATTCAGGCCATCTCCTGGATAATATGGGTTCTTGCATCACTTGCACTTGCACATGGTGCTTTGCATCAGCTATGCAGAATCTTGAGCACCTCACACAACCACACATCTATTTGTACAACAGGGGTATTTATTTTCATTTCATTTGGACACTCTTTAGAATCAAGTTAAATGTTATGCCTTTAGATTCTAGCTAGTAGTATATGCAATGACGCTTAAAAATAGATGTGTAAATGTATTGAACTATACAATCCAAAGTTTCCTCCTTTTGCAAGAAGCAAATTTTAGGAAGGAAAAATGGTGGAGGAAAACAGAATTTATATCACACACTTGTAAGCGCATGATATACCTTGTGAAGCTGACCCTAAGGCCTGCACCATATATGTTGGGCAGCAGCATGATTCACCTTTTGGAGCTGTCATCTCCCTGTTGCTCCTGCGCAATGCAGGCCTGGACCTGCTTTGTGTCCCAGCAGCAAGGCTGGTACTTCGCCTCCCAGCAGCCACACATAGTGGACGGAGGTGCCAACAATCTCAATTGACACCACTGTTGGTAGGGTGGTCATTGGGTACACCTCGTCAATTTTGACTGACAAAAATAAAAAATAAAACACACTGACAAGGTGACACAAAGTTTGTTTAGAATTTTGCAAGCTAAAACTAATAATTTGAATGTGATATCAAATCTCTATTATAGCAGCAACACCATGGTTCCCTCCCCTCTGCTTTTGGGTCATTGGGTGTTTGACACTCACTGCAAAAGCTCATCATCATCTTCTCAGACAGTTTCAGCATGCTCTTCCCTTCCCTTCATGCTAGTCACCACTGCAACAAACGATTTTTCATAAGGATCTGAATTTTTTACGGGATTCAATTAGATAGAGAGAAAATGGTACATGGTAATGTGTTCCACCGATATCACTTGTTCGGAATCTTGCTGGTCATGATGAAGCTGGTAAGGCACTTGCATTGTTGATCCAGCATTCCATCCAAACAATGTGCACCGAAGGTGAGCCCCAAGTTCAGCAGTAGCGAAGATGCTGTGCACCAATCTGCTGTCCACTTAGACGTGCTCCACCCAGTCCACTTGATATATGGAGATACGATACAAATCTCATTTTTTTAGATAATATATAAAGTACAGATCGCATGATCAGTTTCTGAACCATCAGCTGCTAAGGATGTATGAAAATTGAAAATTTCAATCATGTGTACAAATTGCTGACCTTTAAGGAACCACGATAGGATCCACACCTCCTGAACCTTGGCCACAACACCAGCATGCATCAGGAAGAGTATTGTGCATGACCAAACTGGCCAGCATTCCCCATCTAAGCATTTCATCGAACAACTCCCAGGTGCACCCAAACCTGCGTGCTTGTGTGACCAAAGTACCAAACCAAACTGGGCACCATCTGGGAGAGGGCGATGATGAGCAAGCTAGGACGGGGGTGGGAGAATTGGAGGTGAACGAGATAGACACGAATCGCATGTCACGGACACAAAGCCCATATGCCTCTGCTTGTCCAGCGTCAGAAAAGGATGCATCCTTACCGATTGGATGGACTGGAGTGGAGGTGCAGCGCGAGGCTGGACTTGATGCGGGCGTCGGTGATGCGCCGGGCGCCGGGAACGGGGACGGCGCTGGAGAGGTGGTCAGGGAGGCATCACGGGAGGAGACGCCGGGGCCTGGCACCGGGGCGGGACGAGGGGGCAGAGGAGTTGACGGAGGCTACGCCCTGGGTGCTGGCGTCGATGATGCGCCCAGTGTCATGGCGGCGATGTGGATTCACTGGAGCCGGCGAGACGGGCGGCGGCGGCGGCTGCGTACGTCCTCGCAGTGGGCTGCGGCCGGAGGGGTCCTCGCCGGATCCGTTGAGGGGCCCCGGCGCGACGGACGGCGGCGGCGACGCGACGTGCTGCTGCGGCGGCTGGGAGAGCGAGGGTGCGCCAGGGGCGGTTGTGCGGCGACGGCGAGAGCGAGGGAGCCGGTTGGTTGTGCGAGCTGCGAGGTGGGGATGCCGGGTTTTTTTTATTTTTTTTGGAGATAAGAATTGCCGGTTCCATTTTTGAATCTAGAGCGAGGGAGCGCCGGGAAAGGTTTCACGCGCGTCGCGGGAGGGTCATTAGGGGAGAGGTGAAGCGATTAGCGTGAGCAGTGATAATATTTGATTCTTTTTAGTTGTAAGATAAGATACATCATAAGTTCATCATATGAATTCTGTGGGAATCAACCCATTCCACATGCTATGCTAGTACTAATTATTAGCTTACGAGGAATGAGGTGGTGATGGATAAACTCATTTCATTTCACAAACCAAATGAAAAAAGTGAGGGGTGAGAAGACAATGAACTATCTCATTTTCCGAACTGCAAGTTGCTCCGTTTCGAGAAAACAGAGCATTACTGTGCTTTACGGCCTGGGGAAGGGAGGCTTTAACTAAACTAGTATATTGCCCGTGCTAACCCTACGGTGTTATCTAAGGAAATACAAATTTAACAATGAAGATAATTTAAATACTTGACTATCTTAACAAAATCTATGATCACACATTGTAATTTTAGAATAACCCGATACCAAATAAAGATGACTTCCATGATAATAGAGTGTAGTGGATACATACACAACCTTCTAATTTTTAACATACAACAAAAATGGTTTGGCAAACAGCGATAATTTGCATATTGTAGTTTGTAACCTCGACGGTGCTTTAGATTTTACTCAGGACAACCAAAACGTATCTGATGTGTTTCAGGTTTCAGACATCTTGAGGTGTCGAGCTAGGTGCAGCCACCGGGCCTCTTCCACGTACGTGTTCTTGAGCATCTCCTCATGTGGCCGCACACCAGCAGAGCCCCGCTACCTGTAGTAAATAAAATTCTTGAGAATTAGAAGTCACATTAGTTGTTTACCATCTTCTCTATGAAAATGCTAGGCAAAAATGAATTATCAACCATTGCAGCCAATGCATGTCTTAACTGTGTGTGTCTGCGGTGACCATGATGTAATGGGAAAAGTGGACCTAGTCCACCGTGCACCCCGTCTAGGGTCCATAGACCCGCACCGCGGGATTCACCGTGAGCCGCGTCCGCATGCCTAAGCCATGGAGCACCTAGCTGTGCCACGGGCTTGCGTCATCGCCGCCGGCCCGGCACCGTCAGGCAGGGTTTTCACCCGTATTCCAAAATCCTGCAAAAGCACATCCAATCCAAACCTGGAAACGACGAGATGCCGGAGATGATCGGCAGAGTCTTCACCAGATGCAGCGAGTCAGCAGAAAAGGGGCCCTTTGATATAGATGTCGGAGCTGATTCGCGGGCCACCTGGGAGCGACGTGGTCTTGAGCCAAGTGCATGGTGTAGGATTAATCCAGGCCACGAACTCGTAGAAGGGCGGGTTGGACGGCTTGTCGAGATAGCCGGTGCCAACACCGCCATCCCACTCCGGTGCAAACGAGGCCAGCTCCTAAAATGACTTACTTTGCTGCAGAGGAACTATGCAAGTATCTTACAGCTAGTAAAACAAAATTCAAATGAGATGATGAGAAAAATAAAATAATATTGCAAATATGCAAAAATATTAGCACAGGCCAGAGGCAAGCCTCTCAATTGTGCTCACCTTTGTTAATTATAATAACGAAGATGGCCATCTTGAGTCACCTGTCTTTAGAAATGGCCAATTAACACATTGACAATTTGCCAGAGGCGAACGTCATGCCCGCCTCTAGAAAATGCAAAACACCTGCCTCCATAAAGAAAAATAGATTAATTTTGAGTTGTTGGGTCCCTCAATCGGTCATGACCCTTCATGAATGTATGGTGGGATGCACTTATCGTATGGACAGCCTAACCTCTCACAAAATCAGTGCGAAATACAGTTCCATGTTGGTTTTGGACTATTAACAATGGCTTTGGAAACCGGCCTACATTGTTTCAATGGATGTGGATCCTCACAAACTCGGAATTGAATGTTTCATGTGTTCATTTTGGTTAGTTAAATCGAATTTGTACTTTGAAAATGGTTCGAAAACCGGGCTATCGGGCACTTCTAGAAGCAAACGTGAAGCATGCTATGGAACCACACAATACAGACTATACATACATATAAGACAATGGTTCATGGTCCGGACCCTCTACAGAAGAATCTAATTAACGTGAAGCATGCTGTGAAGAGAAGAACCGGGGCCGGGAGAGCACAGTGCATGCATGTTCCGGCTTCTTATCATATTATCGTGGTGGCCCTGTCAGCTCCAACACAACAACGGACAAATGATGCTCCCATAGTGTTCACGTTTTCTAGCGCATTGAGTACTGAAATTGCCCTATATAATGTTTCCATGGTTCTGACTGTTCAAGGGCCATCTCTGGTCCCACTTCAAATTGGATATTTTATTTACTTATTTTTTTATTGTGGTCCTCTCGACTAAGGCCTTGTTTAATTCCCTTCAAATCAAAATTATAAAATTTTTACATTCTCTCAATCACACCAATCTTTAGACGCATGCATGGAGCACTAAATGTAGGTAAAAGAAATAACTAATTACACAATTTATCTATAATTTAAGAGACAAATCTTTTAAGCCTAATTAGTTTATGATTAGACACTAATTGTCAAATACAAACGAAAGTGTTACACTAGCAAAAGTTGAAAAAACTTGCCATCTAAACCAGGCCTAAGAATTATTGTAGTGAAAGTGAAATTCAATATATTTTGAGAAAGTTCTAAAGCTGGCCTAGCTAGCAAAGATGGGTCAATTTTAGGTGCGAACAGGTAACATCATCATCCATTATATATTCTTTGGACTGCAAAAGGAAAATATTTTTTTTAGAGTTAAAGGGGATCACCCACAGTCCATTTACCGAGGTCAATAGACCATGAAACGTTTACTGGCACTAGCAAATGGGTATACCATCTGGACAGTTTGAGTTGAAATTCCAAAGACCTGAAACCTTACATAACAGCAACTAAACAGAAACCGCCTCAAAACTTAGCAGCAATCTCCCAAACCAAACATGTCGAAACACCAACTAGTAGCTCTCAGAAGAAACTGCATCAGATCCAGGCCCCATCAGATGTGTATCTCTCTCGGCATAGCATCTCCCCGAGCATTTCTCCAGATCAGCAAATCTGGAACGTCTTCTATACCCTTCTCGAGCAAGGTCCCCAGAGCAGTACCCGTTTCTGTATAGTTTTGGCTACCTGGTAGAGAAATGTATCCATAGTCCTCCACTGTGACCTCTGAAAACACAAATCGTTTCTAAGTTTTCAAATACTCCAACAAGCAGCAAAAGTAATAATTAATATTCACTACACAATTTCTTTTGTTACTCAACCAATATCTACCAATCCCATCAAGAGAATGTTCTAATTGTACCCCTAAGATATGTGACAAGAGCTTCCATAATTGTTGTGCCAGAGCACGATAAAAAAATAGATGATGTAACGGGAAAAGTGGACCTAGTCCACCGTGCACCCTGTCTAGGGTCCATAGACCCGCACCGCGGGATTCACCGTGAGCCTCGTCCGCATGCCTAAGCCATGGAGCACCTAGCTGTGCCACGGGCTACCCTGTGAAGTGACACGTGTTCAGGCCTGGGCCGGCCCAACCCAGCCCATTTCTAGCCTGCACCCAGACCTTCAAAACCTAGCCAGGCCCGGTCAATGACCATTGATCCCAGGACCACCTGTTAGGAACTAAGCCGCCTAGTCCCACCTGGCACTGACATGCGCCACCTCGACCAATCAACTTGTGCCATGTGTCATCCTTTGGTTAATTCCCTTCCTTTTTCTGGAAAAGGTTTTCATAATAAATCCATACGGCCTCAGAAAAATACGAAACCAGCGCCCAAACTTTTCTATGCATACCAGAAAAAACACACAGAAAAATTCAGCACCCACGGAACAATACGAGTTTTGAGTAGTGTATATTCATGTGTGCTAAAAAAATTATAGTGGTTTCAACTATTGATTGTTGATTCTTGCGTGCACATGGGGCAAACAACACATGTTATATCTTACTTTAGTTGAACTATGCTGCTCCAAATTGCTACATGTATGTGTTGAGATCTGCTCTAATAAAATCAGGTAGGTATTTGGAAGCTGGCATGTAGTAGCAAGGTTATGTGAGGCAACAATTCAGCTATATGGGAAATTTAATTGTACCATCGTGCATCATCGAGAGATTGCAACTTTTCCATGCAATTTTGCGAAGGCCTGCCAGTTCCCATTTGTATGCCTGCAACTTGTATTATGCACTGTCTTTCTTTTGTTTGATTGATAAAGATAGACTACTTGCAGTGCTGCGGGCGGATTTTCTTTGCACTGTTGCTGATGAGTTTGCTTGCAGATCTAATTGAGGTTCAAATTTATTTTTTATCGCATGCCTTGTTATGGATAAGTGCTTTTCGAATTATATCTATATATGGTCATATAATTGTGTAGAAAGTCAAACTACAGAAAAAATCATTGTTTGGTTATTTTCATGTACATCCCTGAAATAAATCATGGCATTAGCAACGATATTATACTAGTATTGAGTTGATATCAAATTGGCCAGCCATATGTTGAGGTCACTGATATTTTTACAAAGATTAAAAACTGGCCTAGCCAAGATGGACCACTTGTGTAGACAAGTAGGGTTTCATGCGTTATTATTGGCACGCATGCAGACTTATTTGTGGCTGAGATCCTCTAGGCAAGGGATCGTGATGAGAAGACCGGGGAAAGCACAACACGTTCCGGCCAGCTGCCTTAATTTCCCATCAGTCTCTTTGGCCTGCTTGCCCTGCATTATTGGTCTATAAATAGCAGCCCAACTGTGGCGAGTAGTGCAAAATACAGGCTACACATATAGTACTGAACAAGATAATGTTTGTGGCCCAGACCTTCTACAGACACGTGAAGCATGCTGTGGAGAGATCTAGAGCGCTGTGCTTGCACGTCGCTTCTTGTCCTATCGTGGTGGCCCTGTCAACTCTAAGAGGCTTGTGGCGGCGCGTAGTACCGGGTGGAGGCAGCAGTGGCGAGCGACGGAGCTGCAGGCGCCAAACGTGCGCGGCCGCAGCGGTAGCAAGAAGGGCAGCGACGCGGTGAGCACGTGGCAGCCTTCAACGTCGTTGTGCTGGAAGCACAGCGTCGCGTAGTCCAACCTACAATGGCGACCGTGGAGCCAGTAGCAGCCGACGAGCGCGTCCATCCGCTCACAGACCTGTGCGAGCGAGTGAACGAGCAAGGAAGGAAGTGGGAGGAGAGGGGACAGCGCAGAAATGACGTGATACTCCAAATTGGTTAACGCACTTTTTAAAAAAATTAATTTTTTTTTTTGATAAAGGATAATTAAATCCGGCCTCTACATCCAGGGATGTAGACAACCAATTATTACAAAAAAGAGAAAGAAAAAACAAAAGAGAGAAAAGCCAGTCTTATACATAGATCAGGACATTACAACAAACGACAAATGCTTCGACCCTCTATTTGAACAACGAGAGGGCGTCCTTGGCTTGCTCTAGACGCCACAGCTAGGTCCTAAATGCCGTATTGCAGGGTATAGCTAGGAGCAGGTGTGCTTATCTTAATGCCTTCAAGAAGGTAAATGACGTCCGCAGACACCATCATCAACGAAAGGAAGAGGAAATTAGTGCGACGCCTCCAAGGGGGAATATGACGTCTTGCGTCATCGCCGCCGACCCAGCACCGTCAGGCAGGGTTTTCACCCGTATTCCAAAATCCTGCAAAAGCACATCCAATCCAAACCTGGAAACGACGAGATGCCGGAGATGATCGGCAGAGTCTTCACCAGATGCAGCGAGTCAGCAGAAAAGGGGCCCTTTGATATAGATGTCGGAGCTGATTCGCGGGTCGCCTGGGAGCGACGTGGTCTTGAGCCAAGTGCATGGTGTAGGATTAATCCAGGCCACAAACTCGTAGAAGGGCGGGTTGGACGGCTTGTCGAGATAGCCGGTGCCAACACCGCCATCCCACTCCGGTGCAAACGAGGCCAGCTCCTAAAATGACTTAGAGCATCTCCAAGGGTTTCTCATTTTTAGTTTTGCATTTGAGGGTATTTGCAAAGTTCCAACTGAATTTGCAAAGTTCCCAAAGGGGGATTTCGAACCGTTTTGCATTTTCATCAAGTCCTCACAATTTTTTGTCCCGAAATGGAAGGGGGCCGGGGTCCGCGCGCGCGGGAGTCCTACGTGGCTGGCCGAAATCTTCGTGAGGCCCAAATGCAAAGGCCGAGGAGGTTTGCATATATGCAAAGTCTCAACCTCTATTTGCAAAGTTTATCAAATTGCAAACCTCATTTGCAAAACCATTGGAGGGGTGTTTTCTAGTCTTTTTTTTGCAAATTGGGCAATGCAAAGTCTATTTGCAAAGCCCTTGGAGATGCTCTTACTTTTCGGAGGAACTATGCAAGTATCTTACAGCTAGTAAAACAAAATTCAAATGAGATGATGAGAAAAATAAAATAATATTGCAAATATGCAAAAATATTAGCACAGGCCAGAGGCAAGCCTCTCAATTGTGCTCACCTTTGTTAATTATAATAACGAAGATGGCCATCTTGAGTCACCTGTCTTTAGAAATGGCCAATTAACACATTGACAATTTGCCAGAGGCGAACGTCATGCCCGCCTCTAGAAAATGCAAAACACCTGCCTCCATAAAGAAAAATAGATTAATTTTGAGTTGTTGGGTCCCTCAATCGGTCATGACCCTTCATGAATGTATGGTGGGATGCACTTATCGGATGGACAGCCTAACCTCTCACAAAATCAGTGCGAAATACAGTTCCATGTTGGTTTTGGACTATTAACAATGGCTTTGGAAACCGGCCTACATTGTTTCAATGGATGTGGATCCTCACAAACTCGGAATTGAATGTTTCATGTGTTCATTTTGGTTAGTTAAATCGAATTTGTACTTTGAAAATGGTTCGAAAACCGGGCTATCGGGCACTTCTAGAAGCAAACGTGAAGCATGCTATGGAACCAGACAATACAGACTATACATACATATAAGACAATGGTTCATGGTCCGGACCCTCTACAGAAGAATCTAATTAACGTGAAGCATGCTGTGAAGAGAAGAACCGGGGCCGGGAGAGCACAGTGCATGCATGTTCCGGCTTCTTATCATATTATCGTGGTGGCCCTGTCAGCTCCAACACAACAACGGACAAATGATGCTCCCATAGTGTTCACGTTTTCTAGCGCAGTGAGTACTGAAATTGCCCTATATAATGTTTCCATGGTTCTGACTGTTCAAGGGCCATCTCTGGTCCCACTTCAAATTGGATATTTTATTTACTTATTTTTTTATTGTGGTCCTCTCGACTAAGGCCTTGTTTAATTCCCTTCAAATCAAAATTATAAAATTTTTACATTCTCTCAATCACACCAATCTTTAGACGCATGCATGGAGCACTAAATGTAGGTAAAAGAAATAACTAATTACACAATTTATCTATAATTTAAGAGACAAATCTTTTAAGCCTAATTAGTTTATGATTAGACACTAATTGTCAAATACAAACGAAAGTGTTACACTAGCAAAAGTTGAAAAAACTTGCCATCTAAACCAGGCCTAAGAATTATTGTAGTGACAGTGAAATTCAATATATTTTGAGAAAGTTCTAAAGCTGGCCTAGCTAGCAAAGATGGGTCAATTTTAGGTGCGAACAGGTAACATCATCATCCGTTATATATTCTTTGGACTGCAAAAGGAAAATATTTTTTTAGAGTTAAAGGGGATCACCCACAGTCCATTTACCGAGGTCAATAGACCATGAAACGTTTACTGGCACTAGCAAATGGGTATACCATCTGGACAGTTTGAGTTGAAATTCCAAAGACCTGAAACCTTACATAACAGCAACTAAACAGAAACCGCCTCAAAACTTAGCAGCAATCTCCCAAACCAAACATGTCGAAACACCAACTAGTAGCTCTCAGAAGAAACTGCATCAGATCCAGGCCCCATCAGATGTGTATCTCTCTCGGCATAGCATCTCCCCGAGCATTTCTCCAGATCAGCAAATCTGGAACGTCTTCTATACCCTTCTCGAGCAAGGTCCCCAGAGCAGTACCCGTTTCTGTATAGTTTTGGCTACCTGGTAGAGAAATGTATCCATAGTCCTCCACTGTGACCTCTGAAAACACAAATCGTTTCTAAGTTTTCAAATACTCCAACAAGCAGCAAAAGTAATAATTAATATTCACTACACAATTTCTTTTGTTACTCAACCAATATCTACCAATCCCATCAAGAGAATGTTCTAATTGTACCCCTAAGATATGTGACAAGAGCTTCCATAATTGTTGTGCCAGAGCACGATAAAAAAATAGATGATGTACAGTCTCAACTTCATTAAAGAAAAAGCAAGTTGGGTCCTTAACCTCTCTCTTCTCTTACTTAAATTGTCTCTGGTCATTAGCTTATTTTTACTAAGTAACCACAAAAAATAATGAACTCTAGGAGGTATCTTTAGTTTCCAAACTGAAGGTACTAAAACAGATTGTATACCCCTCAAATTTACTATCTTATACAGAGATTGTACAAAATATTTCCCATTTGAACTAAATTGCCAGATCAAAGAATCCTCTTCATCTGAAAAGGAAAGAGTTGAGGTCAACTGGCAGACTTCATTCCAAAGATTAAGTATATTTGCATCTCCCATCCTACTGAAGGTACATCTAATCCATCCCACAGCTCAAAAACAGACTTATCTTTTTCATTCACATATCTATACAAGGTCCAATACTGAATAGCCAAATATATCTTCCCAGAATACGACCTTTTTCCATTGCCAATCACCCACTTATAACCTAGTCTAGCAGCCATAGTAGCCCACACAAAACCCCTGAAGAAAGGAGAGGCACCAATAGATTTGGTATGCAAGATGTTCAAGTTTTTTGTTCTATATTGTGATCAAGTAACTCTGTCGAGAGTTTGTCTTTGTCACATTCATATCTCTTAAACCAAGAAGCAATCAAACAGATGTTTAAATATTAAAGACTAGGAATACCAATGCCCCCAAAATCTTTTGCCATAGACACAGATTTCCAATTAGCTAAATGATACTTATGAGCATTTTCAAGCAATTACCCATCTGGGTATTGAGAATCTTAATAGCCTATTTTGGAAATTTTATAAAACAGAGAATGTAAGTGGGCATACTAGCTAAACAAGTCTTAATAAGTAAGGCTCTAGCAGCTAGTGACTCTAACTTCCCTCTCCAACCTGCAATCCTACTCAGTAACTTATCCACTACCAGTTGCAAGTCTTCCCTCGAGAGTTTTTCATATTGAAGTGGAATGCCTAAATATCTCATAGGGAAGGATCCAACAGGACAATTAAAAATACTAGCAGCTAAATCAGTCTCTACCTCATCCAAATTTAGAGTAACTATTTCACTTTTGTGGAAATTCACTCTCATGCCAGAGATTTGTTCAAACCACATGATGACTTGTTTCAGGTTAGTAAGGTGGACATGATCTGCACTACTAAAAAGGATAAGTATCATCTGCATATTGGAGAAATACTATACCATTTGCTCTAAAATTATTTAACACACCTTTAATCGGCCATGAGCTTACTGCTCTATCTAGCATTCTAGAGAAGGCATCACGCCTACTAGATTAAAAAGTAGGGGGAATAAAGGATCCCCTTGCCTCAGACCCTTCCCTAATTTTTTTAAAAAAGATCTCTCTTCACCATTGACTAAGACACTAAGAGCACCACCAACCACTAACTTCTTCATCCAAGACACCCAAGTACTAGAAAACATCTAGATTCTAGGACTTCAAACAGAAAATCTCAATTCACTCTATCGTGAGCCTTCTCATCATCTAACTACAAAATAACCCCTTTTTCCTTAGAATTATGCAAACTATGCACAATCTCGTGTGCCACCACCACACTCTCCAGGACGTATCTTCCTTTGATAAAAGCATTTTGCTACGTAGCCACCGATCTTTGTGCCACCTTACCTAGTCTAATAGTTAGTAACTTAGAGATCATTTTGAAGCTGCAGTTTAACAAGCTAATTGGTCTAAATTGCTTCATATTACAAGCAATAAGGGCAAAGTTAAGTCCATAGATGTCACGTTCACCTTTATAGAATTCATCAAACAAATCCACAATGTCATTCTTAAAAAAAGAAAAGAAATACCATTAGGGCCTGGTCACCTTCAGGGTAGCCACTGATCAACTTCTTTAATTTCCTCTTCAGAAAAAGGAGCAACCAGACTATCATTCTCTTCATTGGTTACCATATGGGAAACCTCCCGGATGGCCCTGTCTAGTCTAATATTACCTCTATCTTCCTTAGCAAAAAGGTTTTTATAGAAGTCTACAGCCACATCCATCATTCTTCCCTTTCGATCAGTTACATGACCAGTAGAGCTTTCTAAATAATTTTTTTCCTACTAACATGGAAGTATGGATCGTGATGCCAGATCTGATGAAAAGAACCGGGCTAATAAATTAATTAAAGCACATGCAACACGCGCGTACATGTTCTGGCCGGCCAGCCTGTCTTTCCCATAGTGTGTTAATTAGCCTTGCATGCTTGCTCTACATTGGTCTATAAATAGCAGCCGAACCGTGGCGAGTGGTACTGCACCAAGCAGGCACGCCTGAGCAGCATATACAAGCACTAAAGCCATTTGTATAATCGATAATGTTGTCCTCACTGCCCATTTGCGCTGCTTTCCTGTCCAAAAGCAGCAGCAAGTACCTAAGCTACAATGCTTCTGACGACGGCGCAGGAGGGGCAAGCAAACAGCCCCTTCAGCTCAGCGGCGACGAGGTCGTGAACCCCTACACTAGGTTCTACATCGAGCCGTCGACCAAGCACGACGGTCTTGTCCATGTCAGGTGCTGCTACAACAACAAGTACTGGGTTGCTGCGCAGCGCCCGAACAGCGATGAATGGTGGATTGCCGGTGGCGCCGATCAGCCGGAGGAGGACCTCTCCCTGCAGTCCTGCACTCTGTTCCAGCTCAAACCTCTTGGGGAGGATTCAAACACTATCAGGTAGTAATTAAGTACATATATACTGTATTTGTTAGTACGAGCTAGTTTATTTCTATACTAGTAATAAGGGGCACCTATTCTCGAGACCTTATCTATTACTATCTCGATCGGTTTCAAAATAAGTGCTGCCATAGTATTTGTGCCAGTCAATTTTTTTAAGTTTGACTAAAATTATAAAAAATATTAGCAACATTTATTCTTCAAAAATAAGTTTCTTTTGTTGATATATTGAACGATATCTAATGACAACACTAAATATGTATTATAGGTATTAATACTTTTTACATATATTAAATCTAAAGTTAAAAATGTTTGACTTCCTGGGAAAATGTGGTATACATACTCTACAAAGTAACTGAGGCACTAATACGATCAATTGTATAGAAGGATTGAAATCTATTGTGGTAGTAAGACATAAATAATCTATACTAGTATGTAGTGCCCCTGCTAGTGCGGTGGTTTCATATCATAGATACATATGAAAACAACCAAATGTTGAATTTTTTTTCCCGAGTTCCTTTGAATAATATGGATTTCGTGAAATTTTGAGCTTGGACAAAAAATCTATTGTGGTAGTAAGACATGAGTAATCTATATGAATAGAGCCATCTTTAATTTCATACATTGGATAGAGTCGTCTTATCCTAATAAAAAAGGGGACAATTGTAAAAGAATATAGAACAGTCGATCATAAGTATCTTATCATGTATTTATTCGGTACGATAAACTCTAGTCATCTTTTTTATAAAAGACGAAGTAAACTCTAGTCATAATTCATGATAGAAGTAGTAGGCATTTGTTTTATTATGTATTTTTAGAAACATTGTCCACATATGCCATGGGACGTCTAGAATAACATATGTAAAGTGTGTCCTAAATCTGTATCTATATATGTTACCTGCCTGTGCTATTGGGAAACATAATTTGCTCTAACATATAACATCCTAAATCCACATTTAAATTACAGACATGTGTTGTTATGAAAGACAATCAAAAGTATGACGCCCTAAGTTTTCATTTAAATTACCCATCTTGATCTGTCATTAATTAAGAAGGCAATATAGTGTGACATCTAAATTACCCACCCCATGTGCAATAGATTATCTAAGTTAGTATCCTTTTAAATTGGCATCTAACGTACTATTGCTACCCACTTCTATCACTTATAATTTATTATCAAACGTTAGCTCAGAGTAAAAATTCATGACATATCGCACTAAATATAGATTTCTGTAGTGAAAAAATACCAGTAAAAAGGTCGCCCATAAATTATATAACAATGACATTGAAAATTATTTTAAATTTTATTAATATTTTATGACATAAATTTTTAACTGTGGCTACTTTAGATAATTAATTTGTGTATACTTTTATTGAAACACTAAATCATATTGTATCTCTATTGACAATTTAATTGCAATCACTCGTTTCGTTATGTATTTTCTTGATAAACATAAATTTTATTATGTATCTAAACATATATAATGCCCTGAAAATTCTTTGATTAGTTTAGAAAATTAGAATCTAAAGCAATAAAATGATTATTTATTCCATAGTAATATTAACAAAGAGTATACCGATGTTCTAATATTTGATAATTTACAAAAAGAAAACATATATATGAATAAAAGGTAAAATAAGCAGTCAACCTAAAAATACGTACATGTGGTCCAAATTCAAGGGGTAAACTATGAATATGAATGAAAAATATATATTATATTATTTGGTAAATCTATCACTTCTACATTAACATACATGACAGTGTAAGGTATTATACTTGAAATTAAATAGAGAGAGCGAGCACAAAGTTAAGCAATTTTAGTTAGTCGTAGATACTAAACTGTTGTGCATACTACTCAAAGTAATTATTTCTCAGAAGATTTTATTAGGTTCATGGAAATTATTGAGAAAGCATCCACGTTCAAATTAAGTACAATAATGAATGGAATATTAACTAGTGACACTTGTGTAGGTTCATGCATGCCCGGCTAGGAAAATATGCTGTCATAGCTGATGGGGCTAACGGGGCCATCCAAGCGTGCTTGCATGTTAACGGTGATGAGCAATCAGCAGCATACTTGAACCTAGTGAAGCTTCCCCAGAGGGTGCTACCAGAACATGTGTGTTTCAAGGGCGACAACGGCGGGTACCTGGCAGCACAGCGAGTGGGCACCGTTAATAGGCTAATCTTTTCTGCCAAAGGTATGGAGGATCCAGCCGCAAGGCACACCACCAAGACCAACAGCGACGGCACGGCCATGCGGATAAAATCTGAAAGCCTCGGCCTGTTCTGGAGGCGGAGGGCTCCCATCAGCGGCGATAACTGGGACTGGATCCTTGCGGACTCCAGTGACATCAGTGACGCCGACCACAACACAATGTTCCAATGCTTCTTGGCGTTGGACGACGACGGCGAAGGAGAGACGCCAATAATCGGTCTTCTTTGCCTCGGAAACAACCTGTACTGCAAAAGGTTCACGGCCAACATCTCTCATGGCTTGGCTCCCTTGGAGAAAGACACGGCTGCGCCGGAGGCCAAGATACGGTTGCACGAGCCCGTGGTGTCCAGGGAGATCAATGTCGTCCAGTTCAGCCTCACACGGGCCAGGTTCTACGACGAGGAGGAGCGGACCCTGGCCACAGCGTCGGCGACCAACGGCACTTCCTCGCCGGCGACGGTGAAGCTCACCTTCGAGATCACTCTGACGGAGAAGCAGCGGTGGTCCTCGAGCGTGACGCTCAGGTCGCCTGTGATGACCACCATCTCCTCCCTGGTCCCGTCCAAGGTGGACGACCGCTGGGGTGTTGTCGCCGGGCCGGGCAGTTTCAACGGCCTGTACAGTTGGGGAGCTACAAACATCAAGACCTCACGGGACACCGTCGTCCAGTTTGTTGTTGTGCCGCCGATGACCAAGTTAACAGCCACCTGCCGGGCCAAAACAAGCAGCTACGACGTGCCCTTCTCCTACCGCCAGGCCGACACACTCATCGCCGGGCAAAAGCTCGACAACTTGGAGTTCGAGGATGGCATCTACTCCGGTCAGAATTTCCATAGCTTGGTCTACAACTACGAAACCGAAGACATCATTATATGATTACATAGATTAATTGGCCGGCCTGCATGCCGTCTATATCCGTATCCATATCCATATATATTGAAGAATAAGGATCGTCAATCGAGAATGGACGACGGTTTATTCCCCTCCACAGATATATCTGCTGGTGTGTGCGTCGCTTGTTTGTCAGTGTGCTGCTATCGCTTGTTAGTTTTGTTTACTTCGTGGTTCAGCCTTGAGCTGTGTAATAATATTTATAATCATGTAATAATGCAATTTGGCTCTGTGTGCATCTCATGGTGTAGAGACCAGAACAGTGCATGTGCCAAGGAAAAATATCTCGTGATGTTATAATTACATACTGGTCATCTCATATGATTGCGGTCTGCACCCATTCACCACGAGATTGAACTGGAAGTTCGATATTATATACAACAGCTCTCCTAGCGGCTACCGCGGATCTCGTAGCGCACCTTGCGGTGATGAAAATGGGAACGACCACGCATACAAAATGGGAACGACATGTATTTTTATTCCACTGATGAAATAGAGAGAAATCACTTCCACACATCACGGTGTCACTGTGGACCATCGCTAGTGGTTCATCACATCAGTTGGCAGTGACAGTGTACAACCGCCAATAGATACACTATCTAGTGGTAGAGACTTCCCAAAAAAATAGTGATAGAGACTGTTTAAAAAGAAACATTGCTCTTTCATATGAGGTTGGATCAAGATAAATTTTATACCAAAAATATATAGTTCAAAAAAATCTAAAACTTTGTAGTTGAAAACTTTTAAATTTATAATAGTTTATATGTATAAATATTCAATATAAGTTCTTGAATCAGATTTGAGATGGCTAACAATGATGAACAGAGACAGTCAACATTAAGGATGTAGTACTCCACAATATCTATGACATGCAAACCACACCTACACTCAATTTTGTTTTTCTTTGGTAAGATTGAAAAATCAGCTCTCTGTCAACCTGTGAGGACGTTGATGTCGTCTAGAGGGGGTTGAATAGGCCTACAAATTTTTAGGTTAAACAAAAATTAAAACTATGCGGTGTTAACTATCAAGTATGGTTGTTAATTATCAACAACGGTTTAAATCCACTTGTACTGAGTAAATTGAACAATGCATTCCATGTTATATATTAATACTATGCTGCCTAGCTCCTTGCATTCTTTGCTGCTGTGGGAGGTGACTCGTGAAGAAGGCGCTTGAATTAAGGGCGTCTGCCTTCTTTTATTTTGCAACGATCCGGCATGAAGAACTGGCAGGTGTGGTGTGTTAGTTACATTATATGTTTGTTCAATTTAAATCCTACATGTGTGCCCTAGCTAATGTTGTCGTCTCGTCTATTTTCATAAGTAATAAGTACTATTGTATATAAACATGGTTTATTGTATGTAAACATGGTTTATGGTCTATGGTCTATGGATTTGTAAGTAAACATGGTCTATGGATTTGACAAATATATCTATCCATCTGAATTATTAACTAATATAATACTATCAGCAAGCGTTCTGTCATGGCCTCCGTTTTGTATTGAGCTATGTGAAGTGTCAATCTATAGTAGTGGTGTCTCCTCTCCAGCTTGTACCTGCAGACTTGCTTCTTAGATTCTCTGGTATTCAATTTCTCGTTCTAGTAACATTACTGGAATCGAGCTCCGCCATCGGCAAAGACGGGTTTGCCATCGCCAAAGGGTTTGCCGATGGCAATCTGACATGGCCATCGGCAAACCCCCGTCGGCAAAAAACTCATCGGCAAACCTTTGCCGATGGCCATGTGGGCCATCGGCAAACCCGCCACGTCAGCCGACGCGCCGTCAGGCCGACGACGGCTTTGCCGATGGCCGACGTGGACGCGGCCATCGGCAAAGTCTTTCTTATTTTTTTTTGAAATTTTTTGCCGATGGCCTTCGCCGTCGGCAAAATAAGTTTGCCGATGGCCAAGGCCATCGCAAAAATTTCAAAAAATAAAAAATAAAAAGGCTTTGCCGATGGGCAAGGCCATCGGCAAAGTTATGGTCGGCAAACCGGGGAATTGCCGACGCATAATCCGTGTTTGCCGACGGCTAGCCATCGGCAAACCTGGAAATTTTTTTTCTTTTTTTTTTTTTTCTTTGCATTTACATGACATTTTAACACATGCATCACATATATATCATATAACCCACATATATAGCATATAACCCACATATATAGCAACAAAATACGGTTTTAAGCACATTTACGCATCGATACATGTGCAAAACAATCCAAACATATCCGAGTCATTCATACACAAGCGAAAGAGTCATACATGTCAATAGTCATCCATACATGTCTCACAAGCTACTAGGCGAAGTGTACCTAGCTAGAGGCGCCGTCCCCGGGGGTCCCAGAGCCCCCAGCATCTTCGTCCCACGGAGACCAACTCGGCTGCGGGGCCGCACCGTACTGCCAGTGGCTGACGTGCTGCGGAGGGAACACGGCAGGGACGGTGGCGGTAGCCGGAGTGGCGGCGGCGGATCGCGGGAGCGGCGGTGGCCGGAGTGGCGGCGGCGGATCGGGAGCGGCGGCGGCGTGCGGGCACGGGGTGGGGGAATGGGATGGGGATAGGGTTGGCCTGGTGGGCCGGGCTTGTTTTTATTTTTCAAAAAAAAACGCTTCGCCAACGGCCCCGGCCGTCGGAAAAAACTAACTTTGCCGATGGCCACTGGGCCCGGCCATCGGCAAACAATCTTTGCCGTTTGAATTTTTTTTTTTTTTTTGATTTTTCCTTCCAGCTTTTTTTTCGGTGCCTTCCTATAGCAAATACATCCCAGTTTTTAAAAGTTGGGACATTTTTGAACTTTTTAGCTATATTTCGTTAATTATTTCTGTTACTTTGTATTTTTTCGGCGACTCCAAATTTGAACTGCAGTACATGAAATAATGAGATTTTTGAATCGAAAGATGGTATTCATCATTCCCCAAGTATGTTGAGGCCGTATCCAGCACCTCGCATGAAATTACGACCATTTTACCATCATAACATGGGGAGTTACGTGCGCGAAAAGTGTTTTTAAATTATATAAAATCCAAACGAAGTCCGAAATTGACCAAACTTGACGAGTTGTCTCGCCATCGCATGTGGAGTCTCTGATAAAAATTTAAAAAAGTTTCGAGCAAGTTGTGACGTCGGATGGCCAAAACCCAGACATCTCCACATGTGATCTCCACATGTGGAGATGTCTGGGTTTTGGCCATCCGACGTCACAAGTGATCACATGTGGAGATGTCTGGGTTTTGGCCATCCGACATCACAACTTGCTCGAAATTTTTTGAAATTTTTACCACGGACTCCGCATGCCATGGCCACACAACTCGTCAAGTTTCGTCAATTTCGACTTTGTTTGGATTTTATATAATTTAAAAACACTTTTCGTGCACGTGACTCCCCACGTTACGACGGCAAAATGGTCATAATTTCATGCGAGGTGCTGGATACGGCCTCAACATACTCCGAGCATCATGAATACCATGTTTCGGATCAAAAAGTTCCATTATTTCATATACCTGCAGTTCAAAATTAGAGTTGCCAAAAAATTGCAAAGAAACAGAAATAATTCACGAAATATAGCAAAAAACTCAAAATGGTCCCAATTTTTGCAGGTGGGTTGTATTTGGTGTAGGAAGTTACCAGAAAAAACTGGAAGAAAAAAATCAAACTTTGTCGACGGCCGTTGAAGGCCGTCGGCAAAGTCTCTTTGCCGATGGCCGGCCATCGGCAAAGCGCGTGGGCCCGGTAGCTCCAAAGGCAGCCACGTGGCCCTGGTTTGTCGATGGCCATGGCCATCGGCAAAGAGGGCGCTTTGCCAATGGCCGGATGGCTCGGCCATCGGAAAAAGGCACGGCGTCGGCTGACACCCGACGGCGTCGGCCCTGGGCCAATTTTGCCGATGGCCGGGTTTTGCCGATGGCCCTTTGCCGATGGCCTAGGTTTGCCGATGGCCTGGCCACCGGCAAAGTATGGCTTTGCCCATGGCCGTGCTTTGCCGATGGCCTGTTTGCCGGTGGCCGAACTTTGCCATCGGCAAACTACGCGGCCATCGGCAAACAGGCCGATTCCGGTAGTGTAAGTACATTGTTATCACTGTTCTTTGGTTTGCAACTTTTTTGAGTACTTTAATCCTTGTAGTTCTTGGGTTAGAGTAATGATTCATGTGTAAGCATGGTGCTTAGACTTGGTTTCTCATAGATACACCCTACCTCTGGAATCAGTGATGGTACGCGGGGGTGACTCTTATAGCCTCGCTGATTTTCTCTGTAGTCCACCTCCCATTTGTAGGACAAGTAGGACTTGGTTGCTAATGGAAAGCATCCTTTGGTGGTGTCTCTTCCTTAGTAACGTCCTCGTAAGGAACAATAGTACACGTAGCTTGTGAAGATTAGAACTAGAAGACTTTAGTGATCTTCTCGACATCACTATCATCAGCATCCTTGTAGCTTCTCAGGGGCTAAGCAAAGTCATATGGTTGCTCTCGCACATTTTCCTTGCGAACAAATATGATACCTTGAAACTTTCTCGGGTGAAGTGCTCTCTAATATTCGTGCGCTTGCGGATCCATTTCTCTGTGTAACAAATATCAACAGCCGGCACCCAACTACCGTGGCGGGCAAACAGTGTGCCCGCCACGGAGCCCCTTTTTGAGGTGTCTTGCAATTTCATTTGCGTAGCAGTGTTAGTAGAACCGCGGCATTGGCCTTGACCGTGTGTGTCCACGGTGACCACGATCCCGTGCCCACGATGTAACAGGTACTACAGTTTCCATGCACAGCCCTGTTGTAACACTACATATATTCTTCAACGATTAATAGAGAAGCCCGTTCGCTCTCACTTAATTCTCTTGCGGCTCAGGATGCCTTAGAATTCAGGGGAGTATTGTTCTCGTTTCACCCGCACTATGACTTTCGGTTCGCACATTTACTCCTGGTTATATTAAAGTTCAGAATTAAAGGGTGTATTATTGCCTACACGGGCATCGAAGACCCTTCAGGTTTGTAATACCAACTCGGATTAAAAGCCATCGGTTGGTGTTATCAACCCCAACTAAAGGTCCTCCAATCTTTAGTTTCGGTTAGTGATACCAACTGGAACTAAAGGGTGGTCTTTTAGTCCCGGTTAGTGTCATCAACTTGGACTAAAGGTCTCGCACTCGGATTAAAGATCCCATACGGGTAAATTGAAAAGGACAATGTCTAGGACTTTGTCACATATGATGTGTAGCTGAGTTGGTGAGGACTAATCTACTCATGAGACATGGGGTCTTGGGATCGAAGAGAGGTCTCTAAGGTTTTAGTTATCTTTTAGGGGTTTCCTTAATCAGGAGTAAATGGGGGTTGGGAACCGAGACTAGTGCTAGGTTCTCCACTAGTGCTGCTTTTCTCAGCTACGAGGCCAGACACTAGCAAACGAGGATAGGAGGTCGGAGGAGATGCATGGCATGTGGCCATGGTCAGTGGAACCTTGCATTGGAGAGGCTCGGCTCGCCGGTACTATCGTCAGCACGATGGATCATCGACATCTGATAGGATCGGAGTAGGCAGAGTAGCAATCAGAGACGGTGTAGATAGTGTAGTGTTGTCGTAGCCCACTGTTTTGTGGAAGAAACCATGAGTCATTTTGTCACTCTTTAGTGTGTTTGGTTTGTGGAGTGACCTCATCCTTCATGAGATGATGCATCATGAGTTCATCCCATGAATTATGGGGGAATCAAGCCATTTCTCATGCTAGTACTAATTATTAGCTTATGAGGAATGAGATGGTAATGGTGTAACTCATTCCATCCCACAAACTAAATGAAAAAATGAAGAGTAAGAAGATGATGGATTAGCTCATTTCTCAAACCAAACACACCATTAGCAAGTATCCTCGGTGTTCCTGAAAAAGCAAGTATCCTTAATACCATTGCATGTTGCTTAGCTATGAGCCAGCTATACTTATTGGCAACGTATGCTATGGAAACTAGCCTCCTATGAAAACTATGAAAACTCTAATCAAGGCCACAGAAATCTAAGCTGATAGCTAGAGTTTCCATAGTTTGCACATAAGGCTGGTTTTCATAGCATATGTTGCTATACTTACTACGTCCAAAACTCATGAGCACAAGCAGGAAAAATTTTATACTACGATTACACTCATTCATTTAGTAGCATATGCATGAACCCAAATTTGACGAGAGCAATTCGGCACGCGCATGAGAACAGCAAGGCGTCGGGGCGAACATTCTCTCTTTCTGTTTTGTAAGATGGATCAAGTTTTTTTCCAACCGAAAATTCTCCTTTTCTTTATAAGAATAAGTATGTTTGTTTGTTTTTTGAGATTATATGGTACAACATAAATGTCCACAACATGCATGCCGGAGATCGACAGAGAGGGAAACTCGTGAGTTAGAGAATTGGGGACGGGATGGCCGCTAGACACTACTAGCATTTGGCGTTTGGAGATAGGGTTCTAATTTGGGCCTTCTGTCTAGGGCTCGGACTTAGAGTTGAGACTAAACTTTATGGATCACATGATTGGTGGACATCCCAACTCACGAGTAGGTCTCGTCTCCTACCTCTGGCTGTTGCCCGATCTCGGGTCTCAGCCCCTTCTACACCATGTGGAGAGGGGGGGGGTCTCGAGCCCCCACACCCCCCGGCCCACCGTGAATCTACCACTATATTATCAAAAGTGAATGCAAAAGATTGGTCGCATACTATTTTGTAAGTATTAACCAAACATGAAATGTATAGCCAATTTTTCATTTGTACGATTATGACCGAACACTTTTCTCAGGAAGTCAAGGTGCAGAGACGTGACATGCCACAAGATTGGATTTAAGGAAGCAATCATTATTTTGAGGTCTGCGTAAACAAATACATTGTGAGACTGCTAATGCCGGAGCTAGAAAGAATGTATAAAGGGGCCGATCGAAGATCTTCAACCATATAAAAACTTAGTATAGCTTATTTGATTGGATCTCGGCATCGGGGCTATGCTTTTTCTTTAATTTATCTAGTATTTGACGATTTGACCATTCATGTTTTTCTTCCCATGGTAGGCGATCGTGTCCATCGACAACAGAGCTATGAATTATTAAAAAAGAGCCTAGCCAAAGATAAATATGAATTTGTATGATTTCGTTGTCGAGAAGTCATAAAAAATATAAGATAAAATATTTTATTATATTACATAAAAAGATTGTTGTGATGTTTGTGGAGGTGGGTGGGTGGGGGATGGGGGCGGGGCACGCCTCCTAGCTCCGCCCGTGGAGACTAAGTTGGGTAGTCTTTAGAATAGTGGTTGTTGTTCACCAAAAGATTTTAAAATTGGATTATTCCAAGTTTGAATTCAACAAAATTCAGCATTGAGGCATGCGTCATGTAGACCGAGAGGTTTTTGTAGTTGAAGTACGACAACGATGGGTGTGGCCAGCACGGCCTGGGCATTCGGTTAAAACCGACACTTCTTGGTTTGGTTAATTCTGTGCCTCAAAAGTTCGGTTTTCAAGAATGAAAAGCTGATCGGTTCTTCAGAGAATGAGAAACCGACCATTTCAGTTTTGGTTTTTCACTTGGGCACATCGAGCGGGATGTGCACACGTGGGCAGAACCCTTTCTCTCGATGCCCCACGCATTGGCGGCTTGGTGCCGTGGAAAATCACCAGGGCGGCAGCACATTAGAAATCAATTATACTAAGGTCCATCGACTACACACGCGATAGGCCCTTTTTTGTTTGAACCTGAGTGCAGCGCAAGACAGGGTCTTCCGCCTTCCCTCGAGCGCCCCCGCTCCGGGCGACTCGGGGGCCGCCGCCCGGCCATGCCTAGCAGCCCCTCCGCCCAGCCCCTTCCGGCCGTCGTCGCCGCCGGCCCGCAAAAAGGGGCCCCGCCGCACCTCCCGTCGCTCCACCTCTTGTAACCTCCATCGTTCCCCCAACCTCGGTCTTCTCCCAATGGTGACATCGGCGAGCTCTGGGAGGCCGGTCGGCAGGAGCCGCGCCACTCTGGGCCAGATCTGGCGTTTCCACCTCCCCACCTGCCCTTCCCCGATCAGCATGGTCAGCTACCTCGCGTGCTCAGCGGCACGGTCGAGGGTGACTCATGGTAGGCGCGGGCCTTAGGGGTGGTTGGCCGGCCGGATCCGGCTCCCCGTGGGTCGGGACGGGTGGTTGACGCCCTCGGCGTGCTTGGCCGGCCATCCACGGCGGGTCGGTTCCCCGGTGGGTCGACAGCCTCCCCGCGACGGGCCGGCCGCTCGGCCTCTCCTAGCGTTGTGGATCCGGGCGGGAGCCGCCCGCCGCGCATGGATCCACACCCCGACGCGCTTTGGCAGCGGTCTGGTCAGGGCGGCCGTCCCCGAGGCGGCCTGGCCTCTTGGCGCGTGGATCTGGGCGGCCTCCGGCCGCCGGCGCCTGATCCGCGCCCCCCAGAGTGCTCCTACAGCGGCCGGGTCCATGGAGGATGGGGGCCGCGTGCTCGCGGTCCCGTGTCGGGGTGTGGGTGCTCGTCCTCCTCCACGCCTTTTCCTCGCCGGTTGCGGGGTCCGGTTTGCCGCGTTCATGTGTTGTGCCCGCTCGTGGCCTCGTTCGCCGCGCCGTCGCTGGCTGTGCGCCGTCGCATGTTGCCCTAGCGGACGCTATAGCTGGGTGAAACCTGCCCGGCTAGCCCGGGCCGGCGGCAAGGGCGCAGCTCTTAGCGCCATGCTCCTTCCCGGAGGTGCCGTCAAAGCTCCTATCCTTCGGGTAGATTGTGGTCGAAAGGCCTACTCCCCGCTTCGATTAGTGTTGTTGGCGTCCATGGATGTCAAGTACCCGCCGCTCTTAGAGTCGCTTCTTACCTATGCCTGTGTGTGCCTCGTGGTCATCTTCGTAACGTTTGTCTAGTGTTTGGTGTCGCCGTCGTCGTTTTACCTTACAGTGGCTTCCTGGTCACTGGCGGGTGTGGTTGATTTTACCCCGCAGTGGCTTCCTGGTCACTAGTGCGGCTCTTCTGTGCAGCGGTTACCAGGTCGTTCGCGAACGTTGTTGTTGCTGCTGTCATTTATACCCTACAGCGACTACCTCGTCGCTGGGGAAGAACTACACCATCCTGGTGAACGTTGCATCGATGTATTCTTCTTTGCAGGCATAGTTAGTGGGGTTGGGGTTGAGTTGGGGCTGTCCCCTCCGAGTTGTACTCTTGCTATTTGTTGTGTTCTTTGTTCTTCTGTTTTGTCTTTTGTGCTTTCATGTGTAATCCTAGGGATTACTTGTTAGCCCTTTTGTAACCGCGGCTTGGCCTTTCTTGTGGCTCTTCCTTTTAATAAAACCGGGTAAAAGACTCGGTCGTGAAAAAGGCCCATCGACTGCATCGGGTAGTCTTTCATTTTCCATGTATAATGTTTCTGAATTGAGAACAATTCTGTTGTTGCATTTGCATACAATCTTACTATACGAACTCTGCAACAAAAGCTGGCCAACGAGAGTGGCCACGTCACCGGCCATTCTCGGCCGTCCGATCGAGCGGACGGACGGCCCACATCGCGCCAGTCCTGGTTATTTTGCAAAAAAGTCCTTGCACTTTGTTGAAATATAACCCGCCGTCCAGCCCACTCTAGTTTTATTCAAAAAAGTTCTCGAACTTTATCGAAATCAAACATCAGCCCATGTCGTCCAGCCTCCCCACCTGGGCCGGCCTCATGCTCGCTGGGCCTTAGTGGGCCGAATATGGCCCGATGCTATTTTTCTTTTCTAATAATCTTTAATCTTTTCTTTTCAAATCAGAGAACTTCCAAAATTCATATACAATTATAGAAAAATTATAAAAATACCAAACCAGTTTTGTTGAGTTTCTTATAACTAGATCCATGCATTTAACTCAAAATATCATATAATTTAGTGCACTCTATTTGATAGAGCTATACATCTATATTTTTACATCGTTAATTAACTTTTTTTTTTTCTCATATCGCACATGAACTTAAAATATCTCCCCCACCTTAACTCTAGATCAATTCATACCCTTCTTTATAACCTTCGTTTCCGAATTCTCTCCACCTTAACTCAAAATCAATTCCGTACAATAGGATGTATGAGTACATCATGTCACACATATAAATAAACAAAATGAATACACTTAAAATATACGCCGTAGAAACAAAAATATAAATACACATAGATACACACACAACGCATAGCTAACCACTGGCCACAAGCGGCAATGCCGCGGTCATTTCTAGTAAAAATCTAAACTTGCAAGCAATTGTAAAAACCTAAACTTGCAAGGAATTCTTTTACGCATCTACAACCGAACAATGCTTTGATAAAATTAAATGATCTCTAATAAAATAGTTTTATGGTCACATACAAACTACAAAATTGTAAGGAATTCGTGCGTTCTAAACTGACTAAGCGTGACGCCAACGAACCTGTCAGTGGGGGCAGGGGGGTAGAGAAATAGCGACTTGGGCCAACGAATCAGTCAGTGGGCTAAGCACGCCTGGAGGGCTTGGGCTTTATGAAGTGACGAAGGAGAAGACCTCCCTTCGGCCCTGTAAGGCCTATGGCAATTGTGAAGGGCCTCGCTCACTCACTCACTTGGCCCAATATGCCAAGAACGCCGAGCGAGATAGGCACGGCGCGGCCCAAGCCGTAGCGGGGGAGCGGGCGGCGGCGCAGCCACAGACAGAGCCACAGTGGTGGAGCACCAGCCGGGGTGGGGCGGCAGGGCGCCGGCCGCCTGGCTGCGCTGCGGCCCGCGGCCGCGCCGCCACCATGCCGTCGTCACCCACGCGCGACGGCGGACGCGTCCACGGCAGGTTGGAAAGCAGCGATCCCGCAAGGCAGCATGGACTGTTCTCTTGTAATTAACCCATTTCTATGTAGTAGCTGTTAACTTTTCCATCATCTGAATATCTGATTAAGCACTTAATGTCCAGTTGGCTGACTGTTATTTTACCGTTCTGAACCTTGCTGTGTTGTGTGCTACACTGCCAGCGCCCTGACCCTTTAGGTTCTGATTTCTGAACCTGTTAAATGGTTGTGTGCTTGACTGCTTGTGCCCTGAATTGTTTATGAACATGTAAGGCTAGACACCCAGACCTCGATGCAAACTTGCAATTTCTTCTAATGTTTGATTATGCCCTGAATTGCTTGTGCTCTCAATGACTGAACCTGACAAATGTACATCAGTACTCAGTAGTTAACCTGTTGGGAACCATAGGTATGCCTGTGCAACACTGGGGCTGTCCCTTTGAGATTAATAGTTTCTACTCTTCTCCCTTCGATTATTGTTGATTAGTTGTTTGTATAATGTATTTCATTTAATTAGCTCCTATTTGTTTTTTAGTTGTTGTTGTCTATTCCAGAAGCCAAGTCCAAGTATTCGGTTCAAATGAAGTCAAGAACAATTATGCAGGCGCAGGTATGAATAACATATTCTGAATTTATCGTATTCAGTTATTCACATATAACCTACAAAGTACAACTTTCTTTTGTTTTCCTTGCAAGTGTGTTTGTACCTTTAGAACACATCATTTTGTCCTTCATTCCAGTACCTCCCGCTCTTTGCTCCTACTGGGGAAAAGAATTTAATCGTGTTTAATTTGTGCTAAATTTACTGTGTAGCCCCTAGCGCCTTTTAAAATCGTGGGAAGATGTCATATAGAGCCACTTTATGCATATATAGATATGGATATGATTGTTGTTATGTAAAAAACATATGCTTTAGTATTGCCACAAGCATAGTTTGATGCTTTCACCTCAGGTTGAAATTCAGATGAATCACATGCACCTCCGGCACCAGTATTTTATTTGGTTTAGATTTAGAGCCATCCCTGCTGTGTGGCTACATGCGTGGCCTTTACATATGTAATAGGACGAGAATACAACGAGTACAACATATACAGCTATATAATCATTAATAGACTCCCAGCAGTCCTTATGCTGTTGTATCAATATAAAATTAGAGGGAGAAAAAGATGAGCTCAACTGTAACTGTTGATCATGCCCCAGTGGCCATCTTCTTTCCCAGTGGCATGCCCAGAGGTGTGATTTCAACTTTCAACTGTATTGATCAAAATTAACATATAATCTAATTTTAGAGTCTGCAGAACAGACAGAGGAAGTTATCTATTCCAACATTCTGCTACTTAAAGATTCCAACAGTTTGGTAAAATCGGGACTTGCCAATTGCGCATGCTTAGCAACTTGCTAAAATAATATGTCAAGTTAAAAAGAGTTCTCTCCAACAGTTTTCTATTTTTAACTTGCCAAAACAAAAAAATAGAAGGAACCACCACATAATTAGTTGACAGGTACCCGACCTCCTCCGCTCGGGCTTCTTTCTCCTCCCGTCGCGTGTGGTCGTCCTCCCGTCGAAGTATCGGCCACTGTCCCTCAGCTGCAGCTCTACAAAGATTGCTGGCCACCAACAGCAACAATCAGGAACAGCAGCCGATGACGATGTACAGTATCATGCAACATAGACTGATTTGTATAGCATGCACAAATGAAGTATAGTCTGATGCATAAGAACTGATTAAATTATAGTGAACATAAATCCTAGAATTCAAATACAAATTCGATTATGGTTCTGAATCATTGACATCACCTATCAATTTCACCTAGCAATTTCTACTGAAGGACCATCGAACATCTGAATGGACATCGAACATCTGAATGGAAAAACTATCATCTTCATTCAGTACGTACACTATCACCTAGCAATTTCGCCTGAAGGAACATAGAACATTCCTGAATGGAAAAACTATCTATTATCACCTAGGCACGCTTGAATGAACGGACATATCCCCTTCAGTACGTAGACTCAGTACCTAGACTAGCGAACAGATCGACGACGGAAAGGATGGAGGTCGACGGGAAAGGATGGAGGCTATCTTCATTCAGTACGTAGACTATCATCTATCATTCAGTACGTAGACTCAGTACCTGCTATGATCTATCATGAACCCTAGAATGAATATCGATCAGGAAAGGATTGAGGTCGGGAGGAGACAGGCCATACCGGATCCCGACGAGCGATCTCCTCTCTCTGGTCACGAGCGATTCTCTTCTCCTTGTGACGGCGCTGCGTATCTTCCTCGAGACGGCGCTGCGTTCTCCTTTGCGACGGCGCGACGGGCGATCTCCACTCTCTGGTCATCAGCGATTACTCTTTTCCTCGCGACGGCGCTGCGTATTTCTCCTCGAGACGGCGCTGTATTTCTTCACCTCGCGACGGCGCGTGCGACGGGCGATCTCCTCTCTCCGATCGAGATATATAGGAGGATGGGCTTGGTGCGCACGGGAACATGACCGTGAATTTTCCACGCACGCGGGAACGAAGACCGCGAAGCGGTGAATCGCGAGTTCGCAGTGTATACGCGCGCGTAAAGATACGCGCGCGGATGGAAGATTTGGCAAGCTGCGTAATTTGGCAAGTAGATTTGGCAAACTGTTGGAGATTGGTTTTTGCTTGTTTTGCCAAAT